>VXAK01009133.1:77279-94445 GCA_013399435.1 Arenaria interpres
GGGCTGTGCCGGCGGGCGGGCGGTCGCTGCGAGGGCACGCTGGGAGTTGTAGTCCACAGGCGGCGGGCGGCCGCGGCGCTGCGGCAGGGCGAGGAGCCGCCCCCGTAGCACCCCCGGGCCGGGGAGGCCGGCGGGGGTACCCAGCGACCGCCTCCTGCGTCTCGCTGCCGGGATTCAGACCTTACCTCCGAGCCCCAGGCTCCTGGCATGGGTTTGGAGAGAAGCTTCAATAAAGCCAGCCCTTGTGAGGTTGCTCTGGTGCTTGTGTCGAGCTCGACCATCACCCAGGCTTTTTTTTCCACAGTCACGAGAGCTCACGACTTACTCCGTGGAAAGACAAAATCAGATTCTTAAACGATCGCAGCACTCCCAGAGCTGAGACTTGAAGAGATGTGCTCGCTGGAGGAGATGTACAGGAAAATCTCGGGAGCTCACTCCACCTTGGCAGAGTCTCCACACACTTTCATAAGCATAAATGACTATTAAAGAAAAGACTGTTGCCAAAAATACATAATAAAATGAATGTCTAGTTGGTAGGAATCTTCACTGGCTTTTCTTACCAGCACTTTCTCGGAAGTGGTAAGCTAGGATGTGAAAATAAATTGTGAAGGAGGAAGAACCGGAGGTTTATCATAGATGGATACTGTGCCGCTGGGGAGCAACCAGGCTTGGGATGCAAAGAGCGTGGAAGGAGGGACCTTTGGTGTGGAGCTGAAAGGAAGGTCCCCATTGGCAGTAAAAGCAGGCAGCACCTGTCGGGTGGGAAAGCAGGGGCACAAGAAGGAAGATGAGCTGGGAAGGAACCAAATGGGGCACAAGGGAGAAGGACAGACTGTTTGGAGGAGTTATCCTGACCCCAGAGGACAGGGCAATTCTGTGTAAAGACTCTTTGCCAGTTCTGAAACACCGCATTGGGCAAACAGGTCCAAGTTTTGAAGACAAATCCTGCTGAGACCTGAAAGACCCAGTGCAGAAGATTCAAATCTTTGTGTTGATAGCTCTCATGAATGCCAAAATGTCTTGCCGGGACACGGCAATATCAGGGGACACCCAGTGCCCCTCTCAAAGACTGCTTAGTGCTGTGGGTGGTTTGGACCACCGTTTCAAAGCAGCTCCAGGCAGCGTTTCCATTAGCAGAGCGTAGTTTCAATGCATTGAATGCTGTATTATTCACTCTTTGAAGAAAAATTGTAAGGAGAAAATTATGGAGCAGGGAAAACAGCACAGACTGTCCTTGGAGCTTTTTGTACCAATGCTCTCTTTGAAATAAATAGAAAGGAGCAAATGAAACCTAATCAAAGAAACAAAACAAAGTGAAAAAGCATAAAAACATAAATTGTTCACATGCGTTAAAGCAGAAGCAAAGACAGAAGCTAATTCTCTTTAAGGCTACTGCACATTTCCATTTAGGAAGCAGCAGGACAGGAACATACAGATATTGGCCATTGACACGGCAAGCTGCACCTGCCACATCTGGTAGACAAGTCTTAATTAAGTGACTGACAGCGCAAAATGTGGTGCTCAGCCCTGACGAGGCCTATAAGAAAGCGAGCACCTCTCCTGGGCTCCAGCACGACCTGCCAAAGCCTTGGGTGGGCTGTTTCTTTCCAACAATTGTTGTCAGTACACAACAACTGGCCGTGTCATTGATCTTTTGAAACCCAGGGGCTGCAGTGCATAATCTTGAGCGCTTGCTAGAACCTTACTTACTTGTTGTTTAAATACATGCAAACATCTTGCTGCTCTGCCACCAGCTCTCCTCCCCGTGATATGCCAGCTTGTGCTTGGTATATATATTAATTTGTTGCTAATAATTACAATTCCACAAAGTAAGGAGCAAACAGAGAGGAACCCACAACTCTGTCAAGCCAAATCTTGTCTATTCTTTTATGCCTTCCCAGGTGATGCTGTCCCTCCTTTGCCTCCTACAGCGCAAGGACTCCTGTAGCAAAATCATTTTCTGGTCATAATCTGTAGTACTGACGTTTCTTTTCTTTACTTTGGATGCAAAGAGTTAATAGCATTTTTTTTAAAGAATGTGATTTTTGCCAATGCTCTGAGGTGTGGAGGTGGTGAAACGAATGCATAGCAACACATACTCTGCAAACACAAATACCGCTGGTGAAAAGATTAATCAAGCAAGGGCAGGAAGTAAGAACATTTGTCACAGAAAAAAAAATGGCTGCGTAGAGCTAAAAACAGAGTGACGGACACACAATGGGACAGGAATAAAAGACTGGAGTAGACTGTCAGGGTTGATGAGCCTTGTTCCCTCTGCTGCAGCCTACCCCAACAAACAGTCCTTTCAGAACAGGGCTATAGTAGCAACACAGTGATAGTATGGGATGTGACAGTCGACTGATAAAGGTGTCTCAGTTGGGATATATGGGATTAAATTTAAACCATGCTCTAGACCTGCTTGGAAGCTCTCTTCCAGTTGACCCAACTATAAATAAGTATATGAACTAGATGTATATGGCTTTTCTGTTCTCAGTAAGCTATGTTCAGTATAAGACTGAAAGGAGGCTTGTGAGATCTAAAAGTGGTTTCACACTATCTTTCAATGCCTGCATTTGGAGCCTTGCTGAGGGCTTGGCCAGCCCTGAAGACATCAGAGACACCAGGCAAAACTGGAACTGTTTTTCTGAATGGTGCATCACATCATGGGCTGATGAAGGGTTTAGAAATATTCTGCTTGCTCTTACCAGTCCAGGAAATTTCCCAGTGCTGGATGGGATCCTCAGTGGACTATTCCCCAAAATGTTTTTATTCTTTTAATTCCTTTCAGCTTACAGAGCCCTTTAGTGATCTTGTATTCTCAGAAAATTCAATTCCCTGCCCAAAAATGGGTACTTTGGGTTTCCAGCGGTCCCTGTGCAAGTGTTACAAGACTGCATAGCTTCTAAGACAAAGGTGCACCCTGGACAGCATGGCTCAGAGCATAATATATTCAGACAAGTCTAGAGAGACTATTGCATAAACTTCCCATTTCCACTTGAGTAGATCACATTGCTGAGTAAAGTAAATTGGCTAGGGAGCCAGTAGCAAGGGGCTCCAGTAAAATTTAAAACCTATTAAAGAAATATATGGACCTGTGTACAGGTCTGTGAAAAATAATAAAGGTAATAGAAGTGAATGAAGAGGCAAAGCTAAGCTCTTACGTAAAGTGCAAAAGCAAAAAAAGTGATATACATTTTTTAACTTAGAGAATATAAGTATTCTGAGGATAGCAAGCAAATATTTGGACGAATCACTATGAAAAGAAGTATCCAGCATTCTTGCGTGTTTAAAACACATTACTGTCACATATCTATTGATTTATAAAGCAAAAGTTGATGGGAAAGCAATTTAATTCTACTTTGGTTGCTTCACTAATGCACATCCACTGAGCATTAATAAAAGACACAATAAGTAAATAAATTTACGGGGATGAAGAAACTGTAGATGTGTGATATGAATGTACCAGAATTGTCAAGCGGTGATTAAATCCTTGCTAAAGTCTTCTGGTTCCAATGTCTGACTATGTGAAATCATGACTTGGATATCTAGAGCTCCTGAGCAAGAACAACATAAGTCACCCTGTGATCTTAGAGCAAAGGGTCATCTGGAGGAGCACAGGTGGGAGACTGACTGTTGACACTTGAAAAACATGGTTGATATGGCCCAGTTTTTTGGTTCAGCTTGTTTGGACATTTTTAGCTATTTGCAAAGAGACTCTGCAAGTAGACTCTGTGCAGAGAGACTCTGTGGTCACCAGTGATGAGTGGCATTTCTCAGGGGTCAGTACTGGGACCGCTACTGTTTAACATCTTTGTTGGTGACATGGAAAGCGGGACTGAGTACACCCTCAACAAGTGTGCTGATGACACCAAGCTGTGTGATGCGGTCAACATGCTGGAGGGAAGGGATGCCATCCAGAGGGCTTAAGACGTGGATCTGTGCAAACCTCATGAAGTTCAACCAGGCCAAGTGCATTGCCCCTGGGTTGGGGCAATCCCAAGCACAAATACAGGCTGGGCAGAGAATGGATTGAGAGCAGCCCTGAGGAGAGGGACTTGAGTGTGTTGGTTGATAAGAAGCTCAAAATGAGCTGGCAATGTGTGTTTGCAGCCCAGAAAGCCATCCTTGGCTGCATCAAAAGAAGTGTGGCCAGCAGGTTGAGGGAGGTGATTCTGCCCCTCTACTCTTCCCTGGTGAGACCCCACCTGGAGTACTGTGTCCAGCTTTGGAGCCTCCAATATAAGAAGGACGTGGACCTGTTGGAGTGAGTCAGGGGATAGCCACGGATATGATCAGAGGGCTGGAGCACATCTCCTGTGACAACAGGCTGAGAGATTTGGGATTGTTCAAACTGGAGAAGAGGAGGCTCTGGGGATACCTTATAGCAGCCTTCCAGTATCTGAAGGGGGTCTACAGGAAAGATGGAGAGGGACTTTTTATCAAGGAGTGTAGTGATAGCATGAGGGGTAGTGGTTTTAATTGAGACAGGGTAGATTTAAATTAGATATTAGGAAGAAATTCTTTACTGTGAGGATGGTGAGACACTGGAACAGGTTGCCCAGGGAAATTGTGGATGCCCCATCCCTGGACGTGCTTAAGGCCAGACTGGATGGGGCTTCGAGTAACCTGGTCTAGTGGGAAGTGTCCCTGCCCATGGCAGTGGGGTTGGAACTCAATGATCTTTAAGGTCCCTTCCAACTCTAACTATTCCATGATTCTGTGATTTTATGGTTCTACGATAAGTAGGAGAAATGCAACTTAAAAGTGTAAATCATTTTATGAGTTAATAGACATGAAGGACAGGTAGGATCTAACAAGTTGTCAGCCTGAGGTCTGCTCCCCAGTGTGGCACCGGTGGAGACTTTGTTGGCTTCAGGGGTACCAAGAAGAGAAGGGCCAGGTCTGGGTGTCCTGGAACTGCTGTGTCCCACAGCAGTGACTCAAGCTGGCAACCTGGCCGACCGCACTACCCTAGGATAGACCTGACTGGCCTCCCTGCTTTCCTACTTCAGGAGCTCAAACTGTTTTCCCTCCTGAATCTTGAGCATCTCAATACCTCTACCCTTGACTGTACCTTTTTTTTTTC
The DNA here is from genome assembly GCA_013399435.1 of Arenaria interpres. Lineage (NCBI taxonomy): Eukaryota > Metazoa > Chordata > Aves > Charadriiformes > Scolopacidae > Arenaria > Arenaria interpres. The sequence continues at coordinate 82,366 of VXAK01009133.1, forward strand.
TGACATCACACTGACTTTCTCACAGCTCTGTTTCAGCAGTCTGGCCTCAGGTTTCACAGCGGAACGTACCCAAGCTGGCCCTGCTGTGTCTGCAGCAGGCTAGCTGCCTATGGCCAGGCACCTGCACACCACTGTAAGTGCCTAAGCTGTTGGAAAGTGGTGTGCTGGAGATGACTCCTGCCTTCCTGCATGCCTCCATAAGGCTGAGCATGGAGCTGTGAGGTATCCCCTGAAGGAGCCACGGCAGAGCCCAAACACCTCCTCCCTGCCGTGGGCCTGGTGCCATCACACTTTCCCACGGGCATCTGCACACTGATGGGGAAATACTGGCACTGTGCCGTCTGTCACACCTGCGAGATCCAAAGTCTCCATTCATTGCCCGCCACAGCCACACCTGCGACATTAAGGACACGTTTCTCGCTGGGTCACCCCACAGACCAGAGGCTGCAGCTTTGAGTGCTCTGTGGCTGTTGAGTGCCAGATGTCCTGAACACGACTGATTACTGTCATTGCTTTTCTGGGTGCTTTGCTGGATGGTTTTCTCATCATCTTCCTGCACACTTACATGGAAAGACAGTGATTCACCTCTGGTAGTCCATCGTATGTCCAGCACGGGCTGCAAAATACTGAGTACAGAATGGAGGAATGTAAAGGAAAAGTCAGATGATAGACTACCCCGCAGGGAAACCAGCCTGAAAATCGGAGGCTGCTTAGGGGAGAAATAAAGAAATTACCAAGGAAGTTTTAAGCGAGGGATTTAAAGGACAGAGAATAGTGCAGAAAAAAGGGGAGGGCAATATAATGTGTGGAAATAGTATCTTGTTCCATAAACTAGTGATTTTTCCTTATGCTGGGTCTGGAAACAAAAATTACTCATGGATGTTGCAGTACACATAAAACTGTGGGTGAAAGAAGAAAGTGAAGGCTGCAGTTTCTGACAAGACAAGGACACACAGCCTTCAGTAAAATATATATTGCTGGTGACAGAATGAGGTTTTATAGAAATTATCAGGAATAGGAGACAGAGATTCTGTATTATCAGCAAAGTGTTGAAGAGTTTCTCCAACAACAACGACAACAAAGATGTGTTCATATTAGAGAGGTGACGCTGATAATTTATGGATTGAACCTGTATTAAAAAGACAAAATATAAAAATAGTAACAAAACCTTGATCTCTTGGTAGTGCTTTATAGCTACATGTTTCAAAGTACATTAAAAAGCTAAAATCATTATTCCCATTTTTAAAGTTGAGGAAGCTGAAACAGAAGGAGCTTGTTTAATTTTTTTACAAGACAGATAACACATTAGCACCAAAATCAAGGGGCCAAAATTAAGATGGAAGAGTAGGGGCTTGAGCCTTGTTCCTCATGCCACCCCTTTCAGCTAACTGAAATGGGCAAGTGGTGACTTATGAGGGAACTAAAATCTTCATACCCAGCAGGGGGAGAGCCATTGGCATGAGGGATGAGAGCCATGGAGCTATATTAAGCTCATAAGTCATAGCATCAGAGTAAGATATGCCAGGAAGGTACCTCAGTGGGGTTTCAAAGCCGTGTTAGAGTCTCTGCAGACTGCTGATGGTGGCATTTGTATCTAAATTAGCAACCAGAACGGCTCAGATTCAAGAAGGCACAAGGCAGAGCTTTCCTCCTCTTTCTCTTCCTTCCCCCCCAGCCCCCCAAGCTGAGTATCACGCTGAATTGGTATGTGGAGCAAAGCCTTGCCTGTCTGTCTAGTCCTGGCCCTGTTACAACCACTATGGCAGTTTTGTAATCGACTTGAAACAGACCAGGATTTCTCATTGACTTTCCCCATCTCCTAGTATTAATGAGTTTCCTTATACAAAGTTTTCTGAAAGGAATGGAAAAAAACTGGGGTAGATGAACAAAAGGGGAAATGTAAGACTAATTACAGTAATACAGACCCTGACAGATCTGGCAAACTCTTCCAAAGGGCAACACTTCTTGTTCAAATGTTGAGAAGCAGTTTGAACAAAGTACTAGAAAATAATCTGCGAGGATCAATCCTTCACGGGGCCACGTATATGAGCTAGACCATCTATCTTGGCATTTTCTCCGTGAAGTCCAACACCAAGATTTGATCCTGTTTGCTTTCCAAGGGGGTGTGATCAGAGTCAAGCTAGAAGGAAAAATATTTCATCATTTTCAACAGTCAAACCTTTAAAGTCCAGCCTATTCCCTGAATTTTGAGAATGCAACCTGAGGTTTTTAAACAAGACCTCTATTGATATCAGTGGCAGGCACTGCAGGCCAAACACCCACAGAGCAGTAAACGTTTAATTCATCAGATATGGCTGTTAACCTTCTTCTCCTTGTCACATAGCCACTGTTCATATTCCTAAGGACTTTCTATTTGCTGTTCTCCTGTGATAGCCTTGGAGGAAGGAGTAAAATCCGAGTTTAAAGGAGGTACCTGGAATCAACAGAGAAAATAAAACCTGGCCTGATGGTTTTGTTTTCCTTTAGTTAGGAGGCATGGAAGGAAATATGATGTCATCCTCTATGTTAAACCACCTCTCCTATAGCTTTTAATTGCAGTGTGTTTTGAAGCCATCTATTCAAATAGGCATGGCACACTGCGTTGACTCTTTCCCAAACAGAAGTCTTAGAGAGTCACATGCTGCTAAAGAAAATGTTTTACAGCTTTCTGTTCTTGACACATCAGAGTCATTTTTATCTGGTTACTATGTTATGCGTGCAACAGAACTGCAATGATAGTAAAATCTGCGAGATGCAGACAGGGCTACGGGCACAGTATGAAAAAAAGCGGTCGCTTACTTGAGCAATTGAAGAGCTCATAATACATTATTTATGGGAAATCAATATTTGTTTGTAATAACTACATATACATGTCATTTTATCCATTCAAGAAAGCAAAGGGGTATCTATCCCACTGTTGGTGAAAAAAAGCAGGACAATGGAGGCCTTAGTTTCCATTGACTAATTACCAACAGATCCTCTGTTAATATCTGGGGAGCAACCACAGACAGGTTGGGTTTTGCAGGAAGGTTGACTCTTGAAGGTGATTTTAACTTGCCCAAAGACCTTGTTCCTGGCCAAGCCTTGAATGCTCTTTCCATTGTGATGGGGATTTCAGTGCAAGAGGCAAAGACACGTAGCAGGCTCTTTGGTGAGAAATGCCTTCACATGAGGCCTCCTTGAGTGTAATCAAAACAGGAGTATTTGTGTGGAGGATGGTAGGACACCTACCGTGCCCAGGAGAGGACTGCAGTGATCCAAGGGCCCATGGGGGAGTCCCTGAGCTGGGGAAGACAAGGCAGGGCCTGGTGAGGCTGAGCAGGTAGCTTGTGGGCACCAAGGGATCCCTGCAGATAGATGGCCTCTCCGGGACAGGGGGCATCTAGAGGTAGATGAACAAGGGAGGAGGATTTTCTCTTACTGTGTGTGCTAAATGTATCACCATTTTGTCCTTCCCTGAATAAACATTTGCTTGTATGCTTTCTCAGAGTCCTCCTGAGTGGGGAAATCAGATCTAGTGAGGGCATGTGGTTTTCTGGCACTTCATGGGGAGGGGCGGGATTTAAACCTGATTTAATCATTTGCCTCAAGGGATATGAAATACGTTGATGCTACTGGTTTCTGCTCTCATAAACCACCTGGCTGAGGATTATATGTAGACATTATATTAAAGTAATATGATTTTTTCAGTTGTTTTTATTTCTGAGGAATCTATATGCGTACAAATACACACACAAATATATACACTAGCACAAAACATATGCACACATGAGTAGTTACATGGAGATTTTAATAAGAAGTGGAAGGTTTGGACATGAATCTCCCCTCCTTTTACTCCAAGTGACACACTCTCTCCCCCGCACAGTACCATGCCTAACATGAACCATGGAGAGCTATTTTCCCAAGCAGACGGAAATGCTGTATTTTGAGGTGGGTAGCTGCATTTCAAAGCCAGAAATCTGCATGAAAGACATTTGTACAGTGCCATCTGGACAAGTTTTTAATTAACGTGGAAAATAAAAAATGAAAGGAGAGACCAACAATTTCTTCATGTTCAAAGTCATAATCCTGCAGGGGAAAAAATACCCATGGTTATCCTTCCAAAGGATTAATGAAGAGCATCTACCATGGATTTATAAAAATAAATTCAGATTAAGAAACAAATACTTAAAACATTTGTAGTTAGTTTTGTTGATTAATTGTATTAATTTAGTAGAATTCTGTTTTCTTTAAGCAGAGATAGCAAGAAAGGATAATGACAGCAGATGAAGAAAAATTTGTGTGTATTCTGAGTTATGGATTCTCTCCACCTCATCAAATAATAAAGATAACATTTTTGAGGGTGTTTTGTGCACATAATACAGGAGTTTAGCTGTCATTCCATTTACAATTACCCCTTTTGCTGCCTGAGCATCAGAAGGCAATAAAACATATGAGAGACTGAGTCAGAGACTGAGTTTTCTGCCTGTCTTCTGAAGTGTGGAAATAGAAAGTGTGTGAGGATTATTTGAATTGCACTGCTTCGCAATCTTTGAGAGATATTGTCATTTTTTAACTACAGATCTGCTTCTTCATCTGGTTTTCTTGTTGCATTTTTAAACCAGGAGCATTTATATCCCTACTTTTGAATGACAGGAGAAATAATGGGTACTTGTGATCATGAAAGATTTTACTCAATTTATCTCAGAAGAGATATATCCTTCTATATCCATGTATATCCACACATCCTTCTTGGCTGCTGTAACTTATATCATGAATTTCACTCTGAGAGGATGTTTATACATCCTGGAATAAAGTCCTGTGGTTTTGTTCATTGCTACAAATCTATCTTGTCCTTTTCTTTCCTCAGACGAATTCTGTAAATCCTGTAACACTTCCATTAATGTTTTAATAGATGTTGAGATCTTGGAGTAAAAAGACAACTCACAGTTAAACAGAAATGATACACTTTTTATGCTGGAGGAGAAATAAGCAAACAGTAACTGTGCAAGTGTGAAACCAAAGGCGGAGGGAACATCTGTCTCCCATTGGGAACGGGGGCTAACTGGTTCAATGCAAGTAGAGGATGCTAACATTGCTGCATGAGGCAACATCTGGGCTTAAAGTGAGTCACTCCCCAAATTGGCCAGAAGCTGGGGCAGGGGCAGAAAAAAATATGGCTCTGATATTTAGGTTATCATGAAGTTACTTCTTTACTCTGCACCAACACCACTACTTAAACTACTTAATAAGTCAATATCTATGGCAAAGTCTAAATTCAGGAAACAAACTTCAAGCATCAAGGCAATGAGTGTTCAGAACAAGATCTAATTTTATTCCTAACATTATTGAAGTTTGAAAGTGACATTGTGTCTATTTAACATCTTTAAAGCCATGAAATGTAGTCTGTGATTTAGTGCAAGGTGTTCCTGCAGTCTCCAGATGTTTCTCCATCCTTGGGTATCTTCATTCTGTACAGACAGCTAAGACTGTCTTCTTTTTGCTGCTCCAAATTTCTAATCATGTATTTCTAAGTCTGGATTTTTCCCTGACTTGCTCAACATCAAAAGTAATCTGGTTCATTGCAATTATTCAAGTGGATCCAATGGAGTCAGGTTTGACATGCATTTGGCTAAATGTGGAGCTATGCAACACAGACGTCTGTATTTGAACCAGCTGCCTTGGCTGCCTGTATAACTGGGAAGATCAACTCTACACAGCCAACAGATGAGATTCTTCTCACAAAATGTAGGCATTTACTTCAGCATCAGGTGAATTATACACTAAACTTTGTTGGCTGTGGTTGCTGCTCACATTGGTCGGTCACACACTGACACTCCCACTGTAGACAGCTGCATTTAGATTAATCCCACCCTGGGTGGGCAGTTGTCACTGATGTTCAGTGGGATTACCGTAACAACCTCTTTTACAAAATACTACCCGCTTCCTTGTCAGTAAGGCTCCAAAAGCCCTATGCCTGATCTGGAGTGAGGAGCTTTCGGTTCCTCTCTGTCTCATATCTTCTCTTCTCCTCATGTCTCATTGGTTTTCCTTGTTACTCTCCTCTCTACTTCTTCCATGCTTTTTCTCCTTTATGTCGAATATGACTTTATGGTGGAGAACAAGGAATGTTTTCACTTCTCTGACCCACCACTACAGGGCAGATGTTTTTGCTGAACTTGGTTTATTTTGATCCAGTACCAGGGATCAGCGCAATGCTGAAATGGCTATGTGTCAGTTCCTCTAGAATCTAGAAATGTGCATAAGAAATGGTAGTTCCGCAACTTTGCAGTGAACATATTTTATTGACCAAGGACTTGTGTCTTACTTACCGCCTGTTGTTCATCTGTTGAGACTGTAAATTCCTCAGGAATTTATTTCTTATCCATTTGATCATCCACATCCCACCCTATGAAATGGATAGGTGGATGGGTGAAAGAGGGCCATTATCCAACTACTTTGCTCTCTAGGTTTATATTTATTCATCATTCATGTTTGATCTTTATTCTGCAGAGCATAGAGGCAGCTAATAAGAACAGTGATCAATACTCTCTCAAAGTCACATGCAACTATAAATTTGCTATTATTTTGTATTACAACAAAAATGAGTGCATAAATTGTGTGTGCAGATGTAGAGACATAATTTCGGAGATGTGAGCATTAAACAATGGATGTTGCCAATTAGACAGACTGTTAAAACATATGTATAGCTGCCAGCATAAGTAAGATCTCACTCTACTTATATGTTAAAGGTGTCTTTTTGGACATGGGCCTAGAAATTAAATAAAATAAATACATTTTCTTATACTAAATTACATTTCTATTTAGTGATATTTTTTCTGCTTATATCTTTAGCTTTTATTTTTTTTCCTATAACCAAAATTAAAAATTCCTGTTTTTAATTATGAATATGTATTGATGGACCAGTACCATATAAAATTTACCTCCCAGGCCATACTGAAACTTGTTCTGAAATTTTTTATAAATATGGACAAATGATTATTTAATCTAGTTATATCAAAAACCTGCAAGCATTTGCAGCTTGTTTGGGGCAAGAATATGTAAGAAAATGTTGAAAATTATTCTTGGGAAGCATGAATTATGAATGTAGTTTGCTATAGATAATGTTGCATCATAAATATTGCTGTTCATTTTAAGCCTGCATGCATTTTCATGCACGTTTTGCAAGGATGATTTATGCATTCCTAGAAATGCAAACACTTCATTTTCCACCAGTCCAGAGGTAATGCCAAATGCCTTCTCATTCCAATACATGCTGTTTGTAGCCTCGGCTGCAGCAAAACAGGAGCTTGATTTAGTTTCTGTCTCCACGGTCCATTCTAACACCAGTTACTGGAGAAAATAGCCTTACTTTCAGCTATTGAATTTAACTTTACAAATAATGCTTAGTAACTAGAGAGTAGAGGTAGCCGAGTGGATGCATCGTTCTCCTCTGCCAGTCTGCTCTGTGCAATGCTTGTCCATTCTTCTGAGAATAAATTCACTTGCTGTTGTGGACGAATGTCCTAAGTAAAGTGGATCTCGAGGCCGTGAGGTTTTCTGAATATTGTTTGAAGACATGTTGCTGTTGTGCTCAGTCTTTATGAATTGCAGGAATTTGTTTCTAAAATTGCAAGCTGGAAAAAACTTCAGTATAAAATGAAGGCACTATCCTTGAATTCTTCATTTTGAACCATGCTTCTTTAGGTATTGTCTGTCACATGAAATGTCAAGAATTTGGAGAAATAATTGAGGGTTCAGAAAATATCTTTCTGTAGAAACTTTCAGGAATGATCATCATATATTTAGGTAGATGGTAACTTATGATTCTTTAGAGCCTCTTGGACACTTAAGAAGTTATTTTAAATGGATTTTTATGGTGCTTTATGATGTTTGAAAATAAATTCTTTCTTTCAGTAAGGGATACCTGTGTTTTGATGTTCTAAGGAGAACATATTTTATAAGTTCACTCTCCACTGGAGAACTCTAACCAGGTTTTTACCCTTCACAGAGAGGCATGCTGAAAATAAAATGGAACAATACTATGCAGAGCAGAAGAAAGAGAACAGTAATACAGAAATACAGAGTTAAAATAACTTTACAGTGATGTTAAATATCTGTTAAGATGATGTTAAAAGAAAGGACAGAATGAATCATTCAGGTATCTAAATACAGACTTCTAGTGTTGTTTTAGATACTAAATAGCAAATATGACAGCAAAACCCCAACTGTTTAGAACAACAGCCAGGTGTAACACCCTAAAGCATCTAAAATGGCACTCTACATCCATGTTCTGACAACCGAATCCCACTAAGAGACCTTACCTAGATTTGGCAAAAATATTCCGATGTCAGTTTAGAAAACAGATTTAAGTAGCTAAAAGATCACAGTCAGACTGGAGATCTTTTTTGCTCAAGGTGAAACAAGTTCTTGTAATCATGTGTCAAAATGATTATCATTGTCTGAATGGCTGGAGGAAGTTTGGAGGCTGCAAAGCCAAAAGATTCGTTTAACCACTGATGCAAAAGACTGAGACATGCCTGAGGCCTTCATAGCATCTCATGCCATTGTGACCGGGTGCCTGAACGTGCTCATACCCTCCTTGCAGAGCAAAGATCTCTCTTTTTCCTGAAGAATCCTAAATTATTTCCTTGAGAAGATAGAGAGAAAACAAAACTTGTGTTCAGAAATTATTGTTTTTTACATACCTAATGGGATGATGTAATGAAAGACCAAAGCATATCTAGGAGAGGAGAATTAGTCTAGTTGAAGGTATGAATAGCTATAAAAAGGTTTTACTGTTGCTGTTTCATTTGGATGAAACATTTATTTATTGTGCTTTTAAATTCCTGTCAAGGGCATTTAGAGTGCTAACTTGGCATTCTGCAGCATGGAATTTTAAAATGGGAATGAAAATCCACTACCTTATTTGATGGAGCGAGGTGATTTTCCAATAAAGATGAAGCAGCAGCATAAGTCATCTAGCAAAATGTCATGCCGGCCTCCTATGTTGAGGCAAAAAAAATTTCCCACAGAATATCTATCTTAATCATCACTGTCTTCTCATAGATGATAAGTGCCAAGTGAAAAAAAACAATATATTTTTTACCCATAACAAGGCACAGCCCTCTAGCACTACATGGGATGTTGAGGTCAGGCAGAACCCAGATGTGAAGATCTCCATGTGCATCATCAGTGTTGTAAAGAACTAGAAGAAAACCCAGTTTGAGAAGATGCATCATATAAACAAGAATGCCTTTACATGCTGCAGAGAAGTGTCCTTCCCTGGATCTGCATGGCTAGGAAAAGCAATGCTTGCTTACAGAAAAGGAGAGAGGCCCGTGGATCTTTGGCAATGGTGATGCAAAATCTGTGGCTTCAAAAACATCACTGGAGCTTAACTGATGGCACAGAAGATGACCCAGGGCAAAGTCTGTGACTGGTAGCTGGAGACACCTTATCTGGGCAGAAATGAAAAGATGTGAGGAGGGAAGAATTGGAAAAAGGGGAAAAGGAAGCTGTTCGTGTGATTGCTGATAGGGTCAATATGATCTAGACGGGAATGTCCTGTCTTGCTCAGACCTTCATGTTTTCCTCGTTTCTCTCTACATTTGACTTCCAGACCTGTAAGCACCTGATATCACTAGCACATTTCACAAAAGATCAATCTGTTTTGCTTTTCTACTTCTCCAAAAAAGAAGGATTAAGTACACACGCATATTTTAATGCTGTATGATCTTTCCAATGCCACTACTGATTTGGATACAAAAAAATTGAAGGTTATGCTTTTGTAATCTGTTTGCAATGGTACTGATGTGTGGATTTCTGGTTGTTTAGTGTAATGAAGACAAATCAGGATAAAAAAGCCCAAATAATTGACTAAGAGAAAATTTAGAATTCAACTCTACCATGTCTGTATTAATATAGATTCAGAGTTATTTCACTGCAGTTATTGAGTTATATCAGCCTAAATCTACATATTTGCTATTTGTTAAGTAATGAATGATTCAAGCATGTTTTTATTTTGATGCGCTTGTCCTTATCCTCATTAAGTCTTTACAATGACATTTATGCTTATGATGTGAAAAAGAATGTTATTCCACTTAAGAAGATGTGTCAACACTAACGTTTAGTATTGGAATGGTTGATAATTTTTTTTAATCCAGAAAACTTCATGTTGACGTTTTTTCAGGTAGCAAATTAATCAGACAAAAGATAGAACGGCATTTAAAAAACCCAAACATCTGCTGGCGTTGTTATTGCCAGCTTCTAATTTGGCGATGACAAGTGTACATTTTTCACAGTGGAAGATTTTGTTTTTCATTCACTGGGTGCTCTGAACAAGCTCAGAACGAGAAGCTGAACACATGCGGTTGACATTCACTCTGAGCAATAGCAATGCTCCAACGGTGGTATTTCTACCACCAGTTAACCTCTCATCTAATCCTCAAATCCGTCCGTTGCCTGAACATTCATGCCACTGATACGTGTGCTTCTGCAAAGCGCAGAGCAAGGTCTTCTTGGAACGAGAGGATGCCTAGCAGTTGCAGGGCAACTTGCGTATGTTTTTTCAGGGGTGATGTCTGCACCATGAAGCAATCCCAAGGCATCGCAGGAAAATTAGACATTGCTTTGGCAAAGTGAAGTGATTGTTGGGTCTACCTGCTCATTCTTTTACACTGACACGTTTGAGAACTGATAGACTACTCTGAAACTTCCAGCTCTGTTTCCATAGGGGTTCTGAAATAGGGCTCTGTCCCTCAGAGCTCTGTACAGTGACATCAGAGACTACTTTTCTTCTAAAGGCTTGAGGATCCTGAGCACATGCAGGCTCAGGTTCAGTCCCTAATCCTTTTTCCCCATGCTTGTTAGGTGCCTCACAAAGTTTGGAGTCAGTAACAGGCACAGGGGTCTGGGGGGGGATTTCAGCTGGCTTCATCTGGACTCCACTGTCCCTGCTGTGCGTGGTGGGCTTCACTCCGATTCCACTGTGTGCTCACAGCCTCAGCCCCTGCCAGGAGCAAAGGCGGGTGCAGTGAGGAGCGCACTGTGGTCCGTGTTGGGGAGGGGATGCAGCACATGCAGCACCGTCCCGTGAGCTGTATAGAGGGGATGGTGCTAAGGAGAGAGAATCTGAGGTGGAGAGGAAAGCTACAGTGTTGTTCAACATTAGCCTGAGACGATGAATTCAATTTATGTCAGATTAGCTGGAGAGGAAGAGAATTGTTTAGCATAAATTTATACGGAGCACAAAATAATAGAAGAGCTGAACATACAGGGCATTCTAGTTGGCAGTGCCATCTTGAACATATGCTACAATTATTTCTCCCTCTAGGATTATACACATACAAACATCAGAAGGGGCATGGTTTAGAAATTCACTTACACTGGAATGAAGTGACGTTATGACCATGTCACTGTTCAGCTCTTGCACAGTGACCCATGTAATCTGCACACAAATGTTCTGCAGGGACATGGCTGCTGGTGCCCCTGCAGAGACAGCAAGTGTGGTGTCCATGGACTCGACCCACAGCTCTGGAGAAAGTAGCCAGTGAGGCAGCATCACTATGTCATTTATGGAAAAGTTTTTCTCAACAGACATTTGAGCGACATGAATGGCATTTTGGACAATACTGCCATATTTAGGCCTGAAGTTAATGAGTGTTGTCACTGTTCAGCATTTCTGAAAAGCAGAAAATTTAGGAAGCTCATAATGGACTTTAGTACTAGCTGGTTTGAAAATGTTAACCCTGTTAGAAATAGCCTTTGTTATTTACTTAAGCATTCAGGCAATGTGTACAGGCAATGAAAATGCTGGGAAATGCAGCAAATAACAAGGGAGGCTGAAAATGCTAAGATTATTAGTTAATACATTCATTAGCAGTAATAATATATTAATTATTTAAAATATTAAGGTTATTACTAAATACAATTTATTTTATTCTAGAAAATACTAAATGCCAGTCCTTACACTGCCAAAGCCGAGAGGTGGATGGGCAGTTCCAGGCAAGTCTGTGGCTGACCAGTTTGGCATGGCAGGGGGTGGTGGGAGGAAGGTGCTGTGCAGCCTGGGGACCCTCCCTGGGGAGAGCATGATCCTG
>VXAK01009133.1:94486-194240 GCA_013399435.1 Arenaria interpres
CTCCCTGGGGAGAGCATGATCCTGCACAGCAGCCCCTTGGGCTTGTATCCGTGGGGAAAGGCTTTCCCAGCCATCCTCTCCTTGAATCCATCACTCCCAGCCGTCATCCCCTTAAATCGCAGCTTCTCCTGCGGAGCCATGCCAAGCCGGGCACGCAGCCTGGTGCAAACTCTGCAGCGCTGTGGCAAGGCTCTTCACGGGGCTGGAGGAGGAGGTTTGTTATCCCCAGACCCTCCCAAGCAACTCTGCCACCTAAAACTATTTTAAGCACATGAAATTGAGCCTTCTGCAACGTGGGGGAGCTCACTACAGAGGAAAACCAGGGCCGGGAGGCTTTTGACACTGCTCGCCAAAACTGCCCATCACCTTGTGTGAGCCAGTGCCAGGGTGGGCGCAGCCGCTGCCCGGCTGAGACTGGCAAGGGGCTGCGTAAAACCCCCACGATAGCCATGGGCCAGCGTCAGCTGTAGGAAACATGGGGTCTCCTCTGGCCCCAGAGCAGGACTGAAATACCACTTTTTATCAGAGGATGACGTGGTTTTGGCAGTCAGCATCAAGGGCAAAATGGTAATACGGGACTATTTGGAAAAGTTATGTGAGAAGCATTGCCTGCTTTGTGTGCTCAGGGAGTATGCATCTGTCATTTATTTAAGATTCTAGCCTCTATTTAATTACGTTTTCAATTAGTTTGCTTTGTGAATACTTATAAATAGATTTTCCCTGAAAAATGTAATGGCTTCAAGTTAGTTATAGGTTATTCACTGACAAAAAATGGAATGGTGCCTCAATAGAATTAAATGGTAATGAAATTCTTATATCGAAGTCAGATATGAGACATGAGTTATGTGCGTTGCCATCAATGCCAAGAGAATATTCTTACCATTTCTCTTGGAAGCCTTCAGACTTGTGGCATGGTGTCCAAATGCACACTTTACTGCCATTTCAAAAGGCAATCGAGGGTAGTTTCAGCGTCCCTTTTTTATTCTTCCAGATAAAAATTCTTTTTTTAAAGAAGACTATATAATGATTTCCTCTGCAAAACAATTTTCAGCTAAAAGAAATTAACAAGCTGATACATTACAAAAAATTTTTTTATGAAATTAAGATCTGAGTACAGTTAACAGAAATTATATATATATATACACATTTCTTCAGGCAAAAGCCACAGTTGAGTTAAAGGTTTTTTGGGGTGAGAAACATTTTTATCACAGAAAATTGTTAAAAAGCACTTTTTTCTTTTTGTACAAAGCAGCAAGACAAATTTGTCACAGCTAAAAATTATTTTCTGTAGCTGGGTAAGTTGTTTTTTCCTTTCTAAGTGACAGCCGTCAGGTGGTTTTAGATTCTTCAGAGAGCCCACCTAGTACTTCAACTATCTCCTAAGGTATATTTTTTAAAGTTTTTTTGCATTAAGATTCATTTATTCTGGCAACCAGAGACAGATACAAAAAGCCAAGTCAAAAACCCAAACAGCATCCAGCGTCTGCTAAAAGTTTACTGCATTGCCTAAGTTACATGGACGTTGCGTGACTGTGAATTAACTGAACGCTCACTGGAGTTAAAAACAACCTTTAACTGAGGAGTTTATCAACAGGATCTTTCTGTGCTACAGAAAACCTTGAAAGCTCTGGAATTGGCTGAATTGCATTAGTTACCTGAGGACAGAGCACATCTTACACAGCAGCTTTTTCTTTCAAAGCTAATTGAGCAGGGAGTACCAAGAGGCTTCTATTGGCCTTCAAATTATCTACTTGTCTTATTCAAACTTATTTCACATGCTGGTTTTCTGGCATGGGCATGCTTAGACCCATCTGCTAGAGTGCCGTTGTGCTTCTTTACATCATAAACCGATGCATCAGTTGCAGATGAGGAAAGTGCTGAGCCCACTTCAGTACATGTTCTGGGATAAAATGTGCAAAACACACACACACACGATCTTTCTGGGAACGAGCTGCAAATTTTGTCTATGTGCTTCCTAAAAAGGGCCACAGCAGGAACATTTGGCCTCTTACCAGCAACAAACACTTTTATCCCTAGCTACTTTTGCTGCACATTCCTGTTTTCACGTTTTCACAGGAAAGGAAAAGCAGTCCTCTGAATGCATGTGGTTACTTGGGAGCTGAGACCTCTGCCGCTCTCTGTGACAACAAAGAATAACTGAGTTTTCAATACAGTTTTCAATACAGTCTTTCATTGTCACTCTGCAGGATCACTTAGAATAGCAAAGTTTTGACATTTTTTTGTCAAAGTCAGAAAATGTCAAAACATGACTATCACATGCTCAGGATGAAGCATGCCCAAATCCATTCTTTCCTTATAAATCCATTCTTTTCCTTTCCTTATTGTCTCTATCTCCTCCTCCTCCTAGAAAGAAGGCAAATAGCACCATTTTTTCTCCCTTCCTGCCCAGTATAAACAAGACATTTCGCAGATGGGCCACATCTGCACCTGCTCAATATTTCACCAACACAGAAGTGGGACTTACAGGATTCTGCATAAACCAGTGCAAAACAAAACAAATAAACAAATAAAACTGATCATCCTGAAATGCTGCATACAAAATGAAAAAGATAAAGAGAAGGAAATATAACCCAAATGGCAGGCAGAAACACCTGTCTGCTGACTAGCTCGGAGATTAACTCATCAGACTTCAGTTCTGTATAAGAAAACCCTCTCTGCAGCAGCTCCTATGATAGGCTTTTAAGAGCAAAGGCACCTCAGATAACCCCTTTGAGGAAAACTATTTTCTGTCTGATTCTAAATCAGAATGTTTCCATCAGGGGCTGGTGATACGCACCCAGGCTGACAGTTAGAAATGTGGGTGAAAAACCATATGACAGAAAGGATGGCACTGGATGGATGAGGAAAAGATGTTAATGAAATTTTGCCTAAGCTCAAAACATTCTTGAGTGGGGTAGAGCTTTTTTTGGATCCTCTGTCCATTTAGCTTGTTATGGGGAGGATCTGTGACTTGCCATAATGAGGAACAAAACTCCCATGGACTTCCAAGAGGAAAGGATTGCCACCTTTTGGAGAGGGGCTACATTATCAGTCTGTGCAGCACATAGTACAGGGATACCTTGGTGTCCTCAGGGTCAGTAGGTGATACAGTAACATGGGCCAGAAATTAGTGAGAATAAGCATAATCCAACTCCTAAGGCATCTGCAATCCTACTTTTGCTAATTAAAGATTATAAAAGGGACAGAAAATATAATCAGGCTTTGAACATATTTTCCAGCACTCTTTCCTGGGAGTGCCAAATGGAATTATTCAGATAAGAGTGAAAACATAAAGGATGTTTTCCTGAGATATTTATTCTATTGAAATATGCACAGGGAAAAACTAGTCCTGAAGAACAGAAGAGGTGTTTTTTTAATTGATTTCAGCATATTTCACCCACTGACTAAACTCACCAGACTTCCCAAAATGCCCTTTCAGACACATATAATCAGCAGTGGCTTAAGATACACTGATTGAAAGATGGTGCAGTTCAACATTTTCATTAGGAGGAGTTTTTCTAGCGGGAGAAAGGAAGAGTGATGTGGTATTTCAATTCATTTACCTCTGAGAGAGATCATCTGAGCCATGCACTGTAGTGCAGGCACTGATGTATATTCACTGCCCATGCCTGCCTGTTTCAGTTGTTGGACTATGATGGCTCAACTAACAAATCACCACCATGTCAGTGAAAAAGGAGACAAAGTCAACATGGACTGGAGGACTTTATCTTATTTGTGCCTGTGATGTTATGATGGTTGTACAAGGCATGAATACCATTATTTTTTGTAGAAGCGTAATGTTGTATATGCTTTCCCATAGCTGTGACATTTGCTTTAAAACACCTGCTATTTCTAAGGTCCAGGGACTAACTAAGGTTTATTAGCTCAAGATGTAGCTAACGGCAACTGAGAAAGCTGCAGCTATCTCAGGTTTTAGCCTTGGATGTGTCTCATCATATTCTGACCTCTTTAGCTCAAATGAACCATTTTTGATGCTCAGGCTGGCTGGGCTGCCTGGGCAACAGGGTGTAGGCACACAGCGAGAGGTTTATAACCCCGATGTGAAGTATGGGGCCAGCACTCTTGTCCTCCTGGTCCCATCACCATCTCCATCACCTCACCCAGCCATGGCCAACTCGACGAGTAGAATTTTTTGTAGTATATAGAGCTTGTGGTTGAAGTGATGACAGTCTCTAAGCTGGACAATTAAAAAACTTGTACATAGGAGGCAACTGGTGAATAACGAGGCAGAAAAGTTCCTAGGCTTCAAGTAAATTCTACCAATTAAACAGTCTGTCTCTCTGAGGAAGACTTTTAGATCCATGCTTGATTTTCATCCTAAGCAGAACAATACTTCTTTGCAGCATGCTCTGGCTCTGCAGCAAAATACGCTTATATTTACTAAGAAGCAGTCAACTAACTTATGTGGTGTGAAAAAGAATGATGGATTTACGCCTCAAGGTTTAACTTCTTCTAATATAAGACTTATATTAAAAACACCCTCCACACTTAAAAGCCTTACAGTTGCCTGCATTTTTGCCCAGGGACTCACACCTGGGGGTCTGTGGTGAGCTGGGGAACAGGAGCAGATATGCAGCAAATTTTGCCTTTCTTTCCTGATGATCAGCAAGTGCCCAGAAAGCAAGGAAAGCAGTTATTTTATTTTCCTGCAGTTTTATCTCCTTATAATTTCCCAAGGCCCAGAAAAACGATGATGAAGAGATCAGCGATGCAGTTACAACGAACTAACTTTTTTTTCCTAGTGAGGGAGCCTCTGGCCTTTCGTTTTTTACAAAATAGGAGAGGGAAAATACTAAAAAGGCACAGTTAAAAATTAAAAGATCCAAAGCTTGTCATTTAACTCCTGGTTTTTATTATACTTAGGATGATCTTAAATATATATCTTGTTCTTCTCCCTTGGCTTTAACTTGTATACTACCACATAATGGATAGAAAAAAAAATGATTACTGCAAATTTTGAAGTGCCTCAAATTTGCAATGACTTTTGGAAAAATGACTAAACCAATAACCATCAAACACCAAGAGATGAGTTACATTATCCCCATGCAGTTATTATATCTATGTGAAAAAGCTGTGTAGCAGATGGTAACTCCAGCTAGCCTTTGTTATGTTTACTTTATTTACATACAAATGAATGGATTCTAATTTTTATTATTTTTTCATCACCAGCTCTGCTCAGACTTGGAGAGTGGAGAAATACAAAACACTTTGCGTCACAGATAATATTTGTTATCTCAAATGAAGCCTGCTGTGAACTCCACCTTCTCATTTCAGGTGGGATGTGGAAAAGTTAGTTAGATCTCTGCCCTTGTCCGTGTAACAGGGCTTGTCTGTCTGTGAAGGATGTTGCATGTCCAGGTCCTTTAGTGAAACACCTGAATTCAAGAACAGAAGTTATTTTAACAGTAAATATCAAGCAAAGATAATAGTGTAACAACAATCCTCATTTTCTCTTCAGAGGGACTGAGCCTGTCACTTGTGAACATGAAAATGTTGCTCACCCTAGTGATTTGTGCCCTTCTATTTTTGGAGTGACTCATGGACCATTTACTTATGTAGAGGTTTCTCTCCAAGGAAATAAGCTTTATCGCTGAGGCATTATCAAAACCTGAACTAAAATCCTGAAACCTTGAGGGTGGTAGAACACTGGAACAGATTGCCCAGGGAGGTAGTTGAAGCCCCCTGCCTGAAGATATTCAAGGTCAGGCTCGACGAGGCCCTGGGCAACCTGGTCTATTTGGGGGTGTCCCTGCTGACTGCAGGGAGGTTGGACTAGATGACCTTTGGAAGTCCCTTCCGGCCTGGACCATTCTATGATTCTATGATTCTAATAATGCACACAATGTGTAGAAGGATCCTGTATAATTACTTGGTCTTTGGTGGCTATGAATTGCCCCAGTAAGAGAGAAAATCCATAGTGGAAGAATTCTTTCTAACATGTACAGCAATGTCCAGAAAGTGTCATCCCCTCTGCTTGGTCTGGGACATCTCTGGTATGGATTTCTGTGCTGACCTCCTTGGCCCAAGGATTGTTGCCAAATAGAGCTACTTAGTGTCCTCCTGTGTCATCAGATATGACTGTGGTTGTGCAACCTCTGCATTTGTATGATGGCTGTGTCTTTTGTCTCTCCGCACCTCTCTCTAAATATTTTACCCTTTTTCCCTTCTCTGCCATCTATTCTGATCAGAAATTTTCAGGGCAGCAGCTCTCATTCGAATGTGCACAGACAAAATCCACATGAAGCTCCTTTTTATAGCAGCAACAGAGCACGGATACAGAAACATGCTCCAGCATCAGATTACTGTTGTTTCACTTCTCACGTTCCCATTGAGCCCTCTAACACCAGCCTGGAACAACAATTTGTTTAACACTTTCCCTGTCACTGTTTTTACTCTTTCATCTCTGATATTTGGATATTAAAAATCCACTCACAACTATAGTTGATCAGGGCTTTCTGAGATGTTTCTCATCTTGTTATTTTGTCTGTTAATTATAGATATATAAATTACAGGTTTCCATGTCAACAAAGTTCCTCTCTTTCCATCCAGCAAGTGAGCTCTTCTTGAAGGCCAGCCAGCTGGCTCTGGTTTTTTACCTTGGCCTGGGTTTATGGTGAAAGTAGAAGGCTTGCATTACTTGTTTAACTGTTTGCGTGGAGGATGATTGCATTATTCCAAATGTAGGCATATTACCTATATTAAATATTTGTAATAAGCAGAGGCCATAGGTATTATCTTTCGGCCTTGGCTGTCCTTGGTTTCAAGTGTATATCTGAAGGTTGCACACCACTGTAGGGTCTAGAAAAGAGGCACCATCTCACAGCCAAGAGTGTGAGGAGCTGTAACTGTGCTTACGTTCTTTACAGAGTGAGATGCATGTAGAGGGAAGGTTCAACAAATCTGTCCTCCCTGTTTTATGTAATTCCAAATTTTTTGAACCATCTGTCCCATCAGAAATGTTCTCCATTCCAGAAATGAGCCTTTAAAAATACCATAAGAGTGATGAGATGATTAAAAAAAATTCACTCAGAAACATTTATTAGGCCCTTTTCCTGAGGTCAGCAGCTCTTGAAAGAAACCTATTTTCAGTCAGTGTCAGATCAGGGATTCACAAGGAGGAAAATACTAATTTCATTAATAAGCAAATGGTATATTAAAAAATAAGTGTGGCCGGCAAATTGGAGCACAAGGCTAAGGCAAGCCAGAGCTGCCAGGAGGCAAGGCGGTTCAGTGGCGCAGGAAAACATTCTGGAGGTCCTCTCTGGCACTAGAGGTCTTCACCAGCTCTCAGCAGACCATAGAGCTGGAGGAGCATCTGGGCACCACAGCCTGGTGCAAAGGTCTAGGAGGGAAAGTGCCGTATGGGTCACCATCTCGCAAGGTGAAAGAGAACAGTCAAGCAAATAATTTGTTTGGTTTTTTTTTTAATCATTGCACAGTCATTTGATTTGATTAATTTGATAATATTTACAAAATGCAACCTCTGTGTGTTAAGCAGCCTACCTATGTTTAGTTCTTAATACAGGTTTTGCCAGGCATCCAAGTGAAGGGCAGTGAAAGCGTGGGGCTTTCAAAATTATACCTTCTTCGCTGGAGCATGTTAGAGGACAAATGTTTTCATTCCTGCCTAAAGGAATAGAGAGAGTTAATAGATTAGCACTGACAAATGCAGGGGGAAGCCTGTGAATAAACTCTCTATGCTATTGCATTTGTATGAACAGCTAATGTAGTTGAAAGCAAAATACATCACAAATTAGAAGTGCAGAGCTTACAAGGATATTCATAAATGTAGAATAGCTGTAGAAAAAATGAAATCTTTCAGAAACACAACCGGGGAAATGAAAAGATACAAGTAATTCAAACAAACATCAAAGGCTTGAATTTCTGAGAAGCCATTGCTAATGAAGAAACAATTGACTTCACAAAGCAGCTATGCTAATGAACTGTGCTTTATGGATGATAATGAAGTATTTTTTATGAATGCCTAAATAAGACAAAACTGGTGAAACAATGAATAATAATGAAAACTGAAAATCTCTTAGAAATTAAAGGAATTGTGAACAAATATGTTTATGCTTTATTGAGAGCAATAATCACTTATGGGGTTTTTTTTTGCATTTTCAAGAGCAAGAAATATAAAGTCCCAATTCTCTGCAGTATTTAAGCACAAGCTTAAAGTGGAGCACTGGATTAAATTTGGGTAGTAGTAGGCAGAAGAATGGCTTGGTATCCATGGAGAGTAACATATCCATAGATAACCAAATGCAGGGTATAATATGAATAAGCATGATGTATGGTTGCTATGCTGAGCTATATGGGAAGCCAATGGGCAAATACACTGTCCTGTGTGGCTGGCAACAGGCAGGCTCTGCCCCAGAAGTTTGGCAATGGCATAGATGTTGTGGACAAGGGTAGGAAATGGTTTGCAGACTCCCAAAGTACAACATGGTGTTTGCAGTCAGGAGCTCTACAGGGTTAAAATCCTGTGCTCTGAACACACAATAGACCATACAGACTCCCACTCACAGACTGCAGATTTTGTGATCAAAATCTGTGGATTTAGGAACTACTAAAACTATGTATGTGGTATTTTAAAAATTGTTAAGATTAAAATATTTTAAAAATTGTTAAGATTACAATATTTTGCAGGGCAATTAAGGATATTTTGTGTGGCCCCTATAAGCGTGGGAGCAGCTACCTAGTGTTTCTTTCCCAGATTAACATTCAGCTGTATACTTAATCTTCTTGCATTTTCAAGGCTTCCCACTTTCACAATTCTAATACAAATATTGTTCTTTCCATCAACATTGGTTCTAAGCACTCCTCAAAATTAAAATAAAGTAAATCAAACCAAAACACTCACTTAAACTGAGGAAAGTGAAGAGTTTTGCAATTACTCAGGCATGCCACGAGATGTCAGAATCTGCAAGTGCTGGTTTCATAACAGCTGGCACAGCTTGAAATAAACCATCCCTTTTTCCTCTGGATATCTCGGGGGTTTTATTTCTAAACTTTTCAGTATACCTACTGTTCTCTAGACACAGCTGTAGCATAAATACTGAAGCACTTAATGTTCTACCATAAATACAGAAACCCCTTACATGGGAATAACCCTATATGAATTATTATGGCTACTAAAGGTAGAAATAAAAAATGGTTTACCAGTTAAATGTAGAAAATGTATGATGTTAATGTGAGATTTAAAATGTTTTTACTGGGATGCTATCAAGCTTTTTGCTTCTGATGCTAAATCATGATTCTTGGTTTTCTCCATAAAGCTCAGTCAGTTTCTGGATTTTTTTTCTCTGGTCTTGCAATATGATTTTGAAAGTTTATTTGCTCCCAATTTCTTACTTATCTATTGACATGCTTTATTATTTTTTTTTAAAAAAAGAGCTTCTACTTCTTGTTCCTAGAAGCAGCATTTCTGCAGAATGAGAGCAGCCTTCAGTCTCTGGGACCATTCACGTTTTTTCCAGCGCAGCATTTAGTCTGTGCTGAAGAATGTAGGACTCAGCCTATGATCAGAGCTGTTCCTGCCTGCCTGCAGGAGAGTCCTCAGACTTCAAAAGGAGATGTAATGCCTTCTACTATTCTAGAGGGAAATCTTTTCCCCCCAAAAAAGTGTCATGCTCACCTTACAAGAGACTGATAAAGCCCTAAACCAGCACTTCTGTTCTCTACAGAACACCTTTTGCGTTGCCTCATACAGCTGCAAGTGTTCCTGTTGACTACAGGTACTACCAACTTCTTTTACCATTTTGTCTCATTCTTGGTCTCTGGGATCTTGCTGCAGTCGTGCCTGATAACACACAAAACCTTCTCTCACCGTTAAGCCTACTCATGTGGGCGCACAGCACATGAAGACACAGCCCATGCTTGGGTGCCTTGTTAAAATCTGGCTCGTGTGACCTAAGAATAGCACCAAGGGCTTGACAGCAAGGACTTCTCCACAGGTGGCATAAGTCTTCTGGGGAGGGACATCCCACGCTTTGCCAAATGAAGGCTTCAAGCACATGCTGAACTGCAGGAGCATGCTTAGATCCCATCAGGCACGGGCCTGTGCGGCTTGCTAAAGATGAGAAGGCTTAAACTTGACCTTCTTCTTAATCAACTGCTAATGTTCTTTGCTGGACTGGAGCCTCAGGCTTTGGTGTCTTCAGCAGCAAGCCTTTAATCTTTTATTTTGGCATCTGATCTAGGCCATTCTCTGGTGGTATTAAAGGGATCAACATAGAAATGTTATCATCTAGGAAAATAACGTAAACTTTTCTCTCCTGTATTTAAATATAGCTTCCTTATACAGACAATGAGGGTGTAAAATAGGTCAACAGCTACTCTTACTCTAAAATCAATAATATAACCTTCATCACATCATTGAAATGTTTGTTTATCTGAGATGTCACTCTGCAGTATATGCTTTAAATTTGTTCAAAACATGTATGAACATCATTCTGAGTTCTTCTAAGCCTTCCAGTTGAGTGGGCAGCCATCCACTGTGTTCTCTTTGTTAAAATCATACTGCTTTTTTTTTTTTAAATCTAATGAAAGCATCCAATTAGATACTTACTTTTCAGTTTGAGAGCAGCCTGGAAATGAATAGATGAAACTAATGGAATGCTAATGGCCTGTAAAATCGAACCTTTTATTGTGATATTTTAAAATTCTTAATAGGTTCTCTTGCTCCTGTTGTTGTCTGACCACAAAATATGGGCACAGTGCTCTAACATGTCAAGTAAATTTTTTTCTTGCTCACACCTTTCTGTATCTCAATATATATATTGCAAGTGTCTTTAGTCAGATGCTGTTCATATAAGTAGGTAAGCAAATAAATAGAAATATATTTAATGTACATATTTAAATTCTGAAGAGCTCTGATTTCAGTTTGGGTGACTAATAGGAAGCAAGATCATAACTGCTGCTTGTCTGTATTCATGCTTAAGATGAGTGGGCAGGACTTGGCACATGCTCGCTATCTACCCAAAGAGAAATACATGTGACATTTTAGATGTTGACAGCTTAAAAAAATAGACCAGGATAGCCAAGAATTATAGTATGACTTCAGTTTTTGTAATTTATGGGCTGACTTGTCTAATGCCAAGCTAAAGTGGTGAAGCACTTAACTGAAGTAAGACAGATGGTCAGTGAATCAACATTTCTGTGGAGAGTGATGCTTTTATCCATTTTTTCAGTTCTCTTAACATTATTATCACAGTATTGATCCAAGCATTGGATTTTGTATCAATTTACGTCACATGATATCGTATGATCAGGATAAAAGCAAACATAATCTTCCTCCAAGAAAGATGCAATTTTAATAAGCCTTCTGGAGAAAACAGCTGTGGCAATTTTCATGGAAAACTAGAGGTCAACCCTCTGTTTACATACATATTTAAATCCTTTAAAAGCATTCTTCTGCATACACATTTCTGTTACATTAGCTTTAAAAACATTTTGTTCCTTGCTGCTTAGGAAGATGTCAGAGATTCATAATGCAAGACCTGTTTTGAGCACCGCTGTACTAGATGGTACTAAACAGGCTGCTGCTAGACCTGTTTTATATTTTTTCAAAAAGAAAGAATTTTAGGGCTTGGAGGGTTTTTTTATCATCACAGATGGATTGATGGATTTTGGTTGTGTCATTTAACAAGCTATTGAAAGCAACTCTCTAAGTATTAGAGTGATGAGATGGTGCTAGACTCATGAAAAACAGACCATGGCTCTGCTTTGAATAAAATCTTCTGAATTGAAAAACAAGGAAACCAATAGAAGCTACTTAAAAATGACTGTTTCTCTAGAAGAAATTTATTGTAGCAACAATTCCAACTGCATGCATAATCAAAATAAGGGCAACAAAGATTCCCTCCTTATTAGTTTAGCTTTGCTTTTGCTTTATGACCTTGCAAATACCTGCAAAGATAATCTTGAAAAATGTCTGAACTCAGTAATTACTATCCTGAATCAATATAAATGTTTATCTGAATTGAAAAAGAAAATATATCTCTCTTCTTTGTTCTTGGGTTTAACCATTAACATCACTGGATGAGAAAGGTCCTGCTAACCAGTGCTGGAGCAGGGTTAGGCATAGGCTCAGTGATTCCTCAGGAACCATGTGCTATCAGGGCTGAGCAACACTAGTGTTGTTATTAAAACATGAAATTCCAGTAGTAAACCCCAAGATGAAGTCATGCACTTGGGCACCGGGATCACCCTCATCTGTTACCCCAGTACAGGTAAGGTCCCCATTAACCTCCCTCACCCACCAGCCTTGGCTGGCCCACAGCCCATCTTCAAGGGCGATGGCAGCGGCAGCTGGCAGAGGGGTGCAGAGGTACAGGGAACACCATCATTTGGGGCTCCTGAAACCCTAAGAGGCTGCCTGAGACAGGCATCCCTTTCACCCTGCCCTTTCTGCAGCTTTTAGTGCGCGGTTAGAGAAGTCTACCTTTTGGGAGAAGATATCCCAAGTTACTGTAGACAGTATTGAATATTGTCTCCTGGCAGTGAATACATACATACATACTGGAATCTAAATTTAATGTTAATAGAGCTAACAGAAGAATTCTGGATTTGAGTTGAACAAATGAAGGATTTTGAGAGAAAATATCCAGGGTGAAACTCTTTACCTCTAACACCTGCTGGGCTGGGACTGGGGCAAATCAGCCCTGCCCCAGAGCTGCTTTTCAGTCCTCAGGGATCATCTAGGATGGATTCAACCCCGGAACAGACACTCCCAACTCCAGATCTCTGGTTGTAAGTGTCTGCATATGAGCTAGACATGCTGCCATTCCCCAAGTGTCGACATTAGTGCTATTTGAGGTGCCCCAGGATGCTGAAGACTTCAGCATGGGGCAGTTAGAAGGGCTCTGCAGGACCTACAGGAAGCCCCATGGTCCTCTGGGACAGCAGTTGGTGAGCTCCCAAGCGGCACTAAACACCTGTGTATGGCATACTGTCCACTGACTGGAGCAGGAGCTTAGCTGCCAGGCTCATATATACATCCTATATTTAAACACATACATGTCTACAAGCCAAAGATGAATCTCATCTCTAGAGTAACAGAGAAATGGGACATAGCAATAAAACATTTTGAGGTTCATGTGCTATTACTCTAAGTATTTCCTTTAAATGGATCCTAAGATCCTAAATCCTTGTACCGGTGAGGTCAGATTTTGTACTAGTAATGCTTAAAAGCCAGTTATTTGTCTCTGTAGAAAGGGTTTCAGGTACCAGGAGCGCAGGGCAGGGAGCAGAGAGCTGGCAGGGAGCACAGAAGCAAAGGCACAGGCGTGTTTAAAAGCTTACGAGGCTGGAAAATGGTTCATCCCTCTTGCAACTGCTTCTTCCTGGGGCAACCTTTAACTACCTGAACCTGAGGTATGCCTTCGAGTGCTCTTTCACTCACAGGGAAGAACCTGGACTCTTTCACCTTCGTAGAAAGAGTAAAGGAAGACATGAAGGTTGCCCTTCAGCTGGTGACCAGTGCTGCCTACTGCAAAAATGACGGGCTATGGACAGATCAGCCCTCCTTCAGGGGAAAAACGACTACTCTTTGGAAAGCAAGGATACAAATCTCTCTAATGCAGGTCTGGGATCTGCTGATTCATAGGCAAAGCCACCTAACTATTGCACTTCAAAAGAAAAAAAAGTTTCTGCTTTTTTTTTTTTTTTTTGGCCCATAGAGCATTTTAGCTACTTTTTCAGATCTTTTTCTTCCTTTTGTAATTTTCCCAAACAATAGATTTTTTTTCCCTTTTCTTTCCTTTTCTAAAAGAACAATTTATTTTCTGCCTTTACTAATATCTATTATCAGCGTTCCGATGATTCCTTATTCCTGGTAATTTTTCTTTGTAATTTTTCTTTGTTCATAATTTTTCTTTGTTTATAATTTTTCATAGTAGATAGAGTATTATCAACATTCAGAAATCATTTTCCTCTTCTGGCCAACAGATGGGACTCTTACCTCTGATATCTCTTCTCTCTTTGATCTTATCACATCGATAAATAGTGCAAAAACCATACCTGAAATCTGAAACCCGAGGGATGCATGTTACCCCACATCTCTGAAAAACATATGAATAAGGGACTGCTGCAGCTGTTGACAGCTTAAATAAGCCAGATACTCAGGATGCTAGAGACAGTGGAACAGGTTAGAGCAGGTTTATCTTTTAGACATAGTGTTTCATAAACAAATTAAAAACACTTAGTGTTTTGTTTTTTCCTTCCAGGAAGGATACATATTGTAGGAATCAGTTAACACGAAAAATAACAAATAAACCAGCGAACAGATTAAGTTGCCTTAGACACAATCTTGTCACAGAAATTAAGGTTTATCAGGAGCTGGTCTGCACTGGGTTGAAGCACTGGGTCTTTTTGGAAAGTAATGTTTTGGGTGGGAGATAGTTCCAAGTTCATGGAAATACCAGTTTCCTCTAATGTCTGATGAAACTTAAGTGGTGCACCAGTGGGTTTCAGCCTAGTTGCAAAAGCACCATCTCCCAGCGTAGATCTGAGGACTCCCGTGTTCCAGCTCTCCAGGCTGAGAAATTGTTGATGGAAATCCTGGGATATTATCAGTGTCTCTTGTAGTCACTGCCTTGGACTCAATGGCAGGGATGCTGGGACCTCTCTGCTGGCTGTTCTGTCTTGGGGGAAGCCCTTTTGTGGACAGCCCCTTTTGTGGGTTAGAAGGGATCTGAATGCCTGGAAGACCTACTATAGTTAACGTGGTGTTTAGAGATTGGCTCTCTGGGTTTAATTTCCATTGCTTTTCCTTTTTCCAGAGAAACGCTTTGATTACGTTAAATTGTCTCTTTGTATTTTGGAATGGAGAAGAGAAGATGAAGTCCTGCAGCACAACTGCAGTGCCCCACAGCAGAATACATTTTATTTTCTAGCTCTGGAGATGGCTGCGAGACAGTGAGCAGTTCTGTCTGCAAGGGCGCGTTGCTCTCTGTTGCTCCCGTTGCCGTGTTATACCTCCACGTTTTCTGTTAGAGCCTCCCCATGTGTTTGGTTCCCCTGTGTATTGCGCCTTGTTGGGGGGTGCCCCTGTGGTGCCTGCTCAGCAATGGCTGGGTGAACACCACACGTTCATATATGAATGCGAGTGTGGGCAGTGTGTGTGTGTGTGCAACAAATACACAGCACTGCCTCAAAGGCGTTTGCCCCAAATTGATCCCATTAAAGAGGATGATGCCATCAGCCACCAGCTGATGTAGTTGAAGTGAGAGATGACCATCAACCAGATTAAGCAGCAACCAGGGAATTATATGCATCACTTCCGACACAAAGGAGTCACCCAGAAAAGAGATATGAAAGGTCCATGAAAATTTGTGACAGAGACAGCAAAGAGAGCAGAGAGCTACAATCAGACTGGGCTTGACACTGCCAGGAGTTGCCCCACCAGCATCACCACCTCTGCCCAGGCCAGACAGAGCGTCATCCCTGTGGGTGCTGTGGGGAGCTGTGGGGTGCCTGTGCCCAGCTGGCGAGGGACAGGAGAGCAGCGCTCTGGGGGGAAGCCACACCTGAACTCACAGGGTGATGACATCTATGTATTTATTAACATTTCATCAAGTGTCTAGCATTGTGGCTATTCCTGACACCCTAGTTTTACAGGACACTGTTGGGAGGTTTTGCCTTGGTGTGGGTTTAGCTGGACCTTGTGCTCTGAATGCCCACTTGCAGCTGGAGAGCTGTAGCAGGACTCCTGGAGCATGTCCCATGTTTTAATTTACTCCAGACAAAATCAGTTTTATGCAGAAAGAACCCAGTGTTCCAAAACCATTCCTGAAGCATGGAAAACAGGGGTAAATGGGAGTCTTGCTGGCTCACCCAGCATAGCAGCTAGTGCAGACGTGCCCTCAGCTGAGTGGAGTATGTTACCATCATGTGGACCTCCCAGCCAGCAGGTTGGAGGGAGGAATGACCAAGGGCAGGGGGTTATTGAAAACCTGAGTGCTGAGCTGCCTGCAACCAGCACAGCTCTGCAGGCAGCAGGTCTGCCTGTCCCACCCCCCTTTTGCTAACAACATGAACAATGATGTCATCGTGGCCTCGTGCATTTCTGTAAAAAAAAAGTCCTAAGTAAACTAGATTGGTATTCTAATTCATTAAAATTTCATCTAGTCTCTTCATTTTAAAAACAGACCTATTTTTAATTACAGATCATTCAAGGTCCACATGGCGAGGAGAAGAATGTGAAGCAACACACAATGGCTACAACACACGGCAGTTCCTTACTGAGCCGTCATCAGCTGTAACTGGCTACTGTAGCCCCCCGAAACACCTTCTTTATGGTTTTTTGTAATAACCAGCATATAACTGTATCCCATCTTTGTGCAATAAATGAGTTATTATAGTTCTATGCTACAGGTAAACCTGGCAGTTGGTAAAATGAAATATTAATGTTTTGGGGTTTTTCATTCTCAACATGTTTTCCTTATTTTGAAGCAAGTAAACTCCACCACCTGCAAGCTAACTCCCTGCTAACACCAGCGAGCTAACTCCCAGGCGAGACGGGTGTGCATCAGGCAAAGGGGTTTTGGCCCGTCAGACGGCATCCCACTCAGAGCACACTGCAAAGGGGTGGAGGCTTTGATCCTCTACTGATTAAAAAAGCAAACTAGGGGAAGAAAGAGGGGAATTCCTTGATCATGTTGAAGTTCTGCAAATAAAATATGTCACTCTCTTTAACAAAGCCTTTCATTTGTCCTGAGGCTGTAGGCAGGCTGGCCAGACTGCTTAGTCAGATCAAATGTCGTGTCAAATGATAAAAGGTTGTATTTGTTCACGCTCTGTGCTCTTGGCTGCCCTATCTAACTGTTGTTTGGGCAAAGGCTTTGCTTAGGACTTGCTTTAGCATGCAAATGTGAAAGTGTATGTTTTTACAGGGCAGTTCAATGTCCAGCATATAACTACTGTACAGCATGCTTCGGCAACGTATGTGTCATCCCTCAGATGGAGCGTGCTTCCAGCCCACACGAACACCTGCTATTGCCACATTTTGTATGAAATGATTTCATTCGTTTTCTGAACCAAGACAGCAAGGTTAGAGAATATTGAATTTTCCTGAATCTCTAAGCCGTTAAATATTTTTCTTGTGTCCCAAATGATGGATTTGTTCCTCTCCTCCTACTTTCCTCCCCTGCACTCTCCAAAACGTGGTGAAATTGATGACCTGCACATTTAGAGAAATGAAAGGAAACATCGCCTCATACTGCACGTGATTAACCTCTAACTTCACCAGTGGAGGAGAACATTGCTTCAAATGCTACAGGTGTACTTTAAAAAGGGTAGAACAATTTTAATGCCTAGTAGCTTTACAGACAGATTTAATAAATTAAGAGTAAGCTGTTATTATGCTCTTTGGTACTGCATGGCTGTATAAGAAGCCAAGAAGCAATATCATTTCTTCCAGATAGAAAACTGCCCAACATATTAGCGGTTTTTCCATTATACTTTCTCCAAAATATAATTGTCAGGCCTGAAGCTGAGTTTATTGGGAGAATAATATGAAATGTAAGGGCAAACAGTCCTGCTTTTCGTGGGAACTTGAAACCATAATGAGATGCTTCTGATCTGTGATGCACCTGGGTACACCTTTTCTGGCCTCTACACTTGAAAGAAGGATGAGTAAGAGCCTCATTAAACTGCCTGGGGGCAGTGGCTGTTTGGGTGAGTGGTTACTTCCGTACTGTAGCTGTGATGGGAGCTGGAGCCTGGCAGCCCAGGATTCAGGAAAGCTGCACTGCTCATCATCCCCTTGAACCTCTGTGCCCTTTGCCTCCCTCCAAGGGCTCCCCACATCATACTCAGTGCACAGTGTGTGAAGACATTTTACAGAGTCTTGTATTTTCCTGGGGAAATATAAGTGCTAGGTCAAATGATGCTTTCAGCTATCTCTAGCTAGATATATCAATTTAAGTGTAGTCCATTAATGTAATAATTATGAATTCATGACACACTGTTTTGCTCTCCTGTACAGAGCAGTTATGCTTTTGTACTGGCTTTCCTTGTTTTCTGAGTACACTTGAAACCCTCTGCTCTATCCACTAAAATGGATGACCTTCTTTGCCTCCAAGTTCAGATAAATTATATAACCAAATATTTCCACTCCAGTTCTCAAAAAAGATAACAGCTGAGTCAAGCAAACAATGACAACTGCAGTGCCAAATAAACTGATGACTCAGGATGACCTTACACAAGACTGAAGCTGATCAGTGCAATCCAGGAAAGCCAAAAGCCTTCTATTTTATCTGTATTTAAAAATAAATGCATTAATGAACATTATTATAATTTCAATAATTTTTTTCCTTTTGTATTTCCCTAATTAAAAATTAATACATTAATGAAACTTATAATTTCAATAAGTTCTGATTATTTTTTTTCTTTCACTAATGGAAAACTGAGAGATAAGGAGAATAAAGCATTTGTGAAAGTACCTGTTTCATGTGGATTCCCGGGTCCCCACATCTTGCACATTTATCTTTGCCTCCTGCTCTGCTCTGCTCCTTGCAGTGGAAGAAGAGCATCCATTACAGACATAAGCATTGCACAGCACGGAGGAGAGTTGCTCCCTCTGAACTGACTCCTTAAGTAGTGCACGAAGGCATGGTAGAAAAATCAGTCTCTTTCCCTTCTGTGTATAGGTGAAATAATTCTTCATAGGGAAGTCCAAAAAGATCCAAAGATTACAGAATCATAGAATACCAGGTTAGAAGGGATCTCAAGGATCATCTCATCCAACCTTTCTTGGCAAAAGCACAGTCTAGACAAGATGGCCCAGCACCTGTCCAGATGATTCTTAAAACTATCCAATGATGGCAAATCCATTCTGTCAGCCAGTTCCCCACCCACCAGACAGACCACTTGTCTGGACTGTAGCGCATCAGTTTCTCTAGGAGGAGGCTGTGGGGAACCATACCGAAAGCCTTGGAGAAATCCAGGTAGGCAATGTCCACTATTCATCTCACATCAGCCGAGCAGGTTACTTTGTCAAAGAAGGCAAACAGGTTTGTCAAGCACAATTTGCATTTGTTGAATCAGTGTTGGCTTTTCCCAGTCACATAGTTAACTTGACTTATGATAGACACTGGATGTTTCATCTTTCACAAGAACCACTGAGCACATGCTGTAGAGACCTAGGACTTGGGTGCTATGAAGCAGCTATGTCACTTTTGGGTATTTGTTGTACTTTGTAGTTCATTATCTCCCACTTCTACATCTTACCTTCTACACCTTTCCTTTTGGTGGCTGGAGCTATCCATCATTTCTTTTTGCCCATTACCCTCAGGAAAAAGGAGATGTCCCATCTTCTCCCCCAGTCTTGGTTGCAGAGATACTGAGGGGGCATTTGGGAGCTGTAAGTGACTGGCGTTTCACTATGCTATGGTGGTGAGGGAGGCAAGGATATGCTTGCAAGAGAATGGTCAGGCAGTAGGAAAAGAGGGCTGAATTTCCCACTTTTGCTGACCACTCAAATCTTGTTATTAATCTAAACACACTCTGGCATTCCAAATACATCCTTTAGATACGTACTAAGACAGGACCAATATTGCTTCGTTACGTATTTTATGAAGTTATAGGGGATCTTTTCTTCCTGGTTGCAAACACATGAGGGGAAACGCTGTTGCTGAACACAAAAGTGTGATCCATTAATGTTTCCTTTGACACATGACACAAAATTCTGACCCTTTTTTACAGGACCACGAATAACAGGTGTTAAGTAGAATGAGTGAATTCTAATTTAAATGAACCTTTGCCACTAAACTGCATGAAATGTTCTGCATTTCATTACAAACTTTTCAGTCAGCTCAGGGTCTCTGAGGTGAAAGCTGATGGGAACATGTCCAAGAAAACAGGAGCTGAAAAGGGTGGAAGCTGCCTTTCTGAAGATTAAGACTCACTGATCAGAGAGGCCTGTCAAATAGGTACCTAGGGGTGGAATAAACTTGAATATGGTCTTCACCAAGAGAAGGCTCCCCCATCTTTAGCAATCTAGCGCAAAGGAGGAGTGGATGGACTTATGCCTGTCCTGGCAGCCAGGAGGGAGGAGCACTTGTGGTGGAAGCCACCTTGCATTGCTGAGCCTCCCCTCCAGTGGGCAGATCCAGCACTAGAAGGCACCTGCAGAGCAGGACAGCACCTGAGCACCTTGCTTGCCATGCTCATGCCAGCCCAAGCAGGAAAGGTACGATGAGAGACAGAGGGTGGGAATCAGAGGTGCCTTTCTCCATGCAGAACGGTAGGTAAAGCAGCTTCTGGAACTACCCTGCCAGCTTCTCTGCAGACAGTGGGAATGCCAAGCTGCTGAACCTGCAGCTCCTTGTACCTGACGTGCCCAGTATGTGCCATACCTGTGTGGTTTGCTGCACCCTAAGGGTCCATTGGAATGAAGGTGAGACTCAAAGGCATTAAAAATTTTGCAGACAAACAAACAAACTAGCATTTGCTCCATCTGCAATACACAAATGTTTTTCTTTTCTTGCTCTTTTCTTGTTTTTTTTTTCTTTTCTTTTTCTTTTTTAATTTGCTTGCTAAACAAGCCAGCAGCATAAAATTATTGTGAAAGAAGGTTTTGTTATCAGTTGCACACAGCTGTGGCTTAAAGGAGAGAAAACTCACTGAAGCATTTGAACTGGCAGTGCAACGACTATGGTGGAGGTACCCATCCGATGAAGGTACACATCCTGATATGGGTCTCTACACCTCATAAAAAATCCTTTTATTTCAAATGAAGCTGAGAGCTGACAACAGCTTTACTGAACTGGACTAGAAAGGACTGTTTATATCACAATAACTGCTATGCAAATTGCTTACATCAATAAATGTCAGGTCCTGGGGATGGAAAGAAGTGATTGCTTCTTCAAGAGAAGGGAGTAAAGCAGCTTTAGTCAATTTTTTTTTGCATTTTCTAAGATGGAGAAAAAGATGTGGTCCTGGCCCTATCCAGCCTGGCCTTGAACACCTCCAGGGTGTAGTATATATTAAAAAAGTATAAAAAGTATAAAAAAGTAGTGCTTTATAGCAAAAAGAAACTATTACTTTGCTGGATTTTCAGCAGTATCTTACGAAGGCAAAAGAAAATTAAAGTAGCTAAAGCTATTTAAAGGTTCAAAACCGGTGCTCACAGTCTCTTTTGAGTCATATGAGAGAGCAGAGTAAAAGAGGAAGGAAAGAACAATTTATTTTAGACACTATTTTTTCTCTTTACCATTTTTTCTCTTACTTTTTCCCACTCTCCAATGTCTTTTTCAGTGCTTTGTGTGATACTGAGTTGAATGCTGATGAGCCAATACTTGAAACAAATACATATGACCAAGCTAAGGGCCTTCAAGTTTGTCACCACAGCAGACTTCTGACTTTTCTGTCTGGAAGCTGAGAAATTTAGCAGGGCCTGTAGGTTTTTATTAATTGTAAAAATGAAGGGCCAGTGCAGGGGTTATATTGCTCATCTGGTGAAATGTCACTGGATGAAATAATTTTTATTGAAAATAGAATAAAGAAAGGAAATAACAGATTTGAAGTTGTGTTAACTATCAGTAAAGGTAGGGGAGGCTTCATAAACTCAACAGTGTTGGCAGTCAAACCAGAGAGTCCACAAGTATTGAGGCTTTGCATTTATGTGCTGGATTTAAAGGGAGTAAGTGAGTCACCGGAATCTCCCACACCAAACCTGTGTGCCATGCTGCCCTGGCTCAGGTACACAGCGGGAGGACCAGAGAGGCTGACCCACCTGGGGCTGAAGGTCCCTGCTCCACTGAGAAATTGGTCACGGCCCCCATCAGCCAAGCTCCAAGGTGAGAAGGGCCACGGCTCTGTTAGATCTCCTCTTCAGGGACCCAGAGACATGGGCAGTCTTGATATATCCTTGTCTCCTGAAGTCTTTTTTCATCCCATTTTCACTAGCAATTTTGCCCTCTCTGCAGCTTTTTTGATTCCTCTTTATTTTTGTAGCACCCCAGCAGCAGACAGGGCTGGGGAAGGCACCACTCGTATCACGCCATAACAGACTGGGCAGGATCCATTTGCAGAGTAGCACCTTTTAAAGACAGGAAAAGGAAAAATGATTTCAAGTCCCAACAAGACCCTTTTTTACAGGACCACGAATAACAGGTGTTAAGTAGAATGAGTGAATTCTAATTTAAATGAACCTTTGCCACTAAACTGCATGAAATGTTCTGCATTTCATTACAAACTTTTCAGTCAGCTCAGGGTCTCTGAGGTGAAAGCGAGCTATCCCAGAGCACTGGGAACCACCTATTAATATTTTCTCACCAGAACATGCACATATTCTCTAATTCAGTAAATCCGCTGAACTGGAGCTGCTGGGATAAGTCACCACCTTTAACACCAAAACCAGAATCATTTAAGCCTTTACAAAGAACTAGAGTAACCTCAAGGCACCTGGGCTGAAGTTAAACAAGAAAAACATGAAATACTACTGCTAAAATGAAGGAAGCAAGATGCAATTTGTTGTGGGGTTTTTTTGATTTAGTTTGGTTTGAATTGGGTTTTTTTGGCCAACTTCATATTTACTGAATCAGAGTCTAGAGTACAGAACTATGGTCCTTGAGGTACAGATAATTCATCTTCTGAACCACTCTTTTCTGTCATGTATTCATATTGCTATAAAGCCTGGAAACTCTGTCAAACTTGAGAGATTTAAGCTATGCTTTATGAAACGCAGGTGAAACACAGCTCCTTTCCAGGAGTTTTTACAGCCAAACTAGGGAGTACTCTTGCAGTTCTATTTAAGCAGAAGAAAACCAGCAGGCAGTAACCTTTAATTTCCTGTTAGCCCAAGAGACCAGTCAGTATTTGGGAACCTGCAGTTTTATTCTCTCAGAGGAAGAAACTTATTCTGGAGTTTTCGTTCACCCTTGGCATAATGCTGCCTGTGCACAAAAAGTGCAAAGACAGTCTTGTTCTCCTGAGAACAGAGGAATCAGGCAAAAGTATGAACTTTCTCCTGGGCTTGGGGGTTTTTTTAGCTTATTTTCAGTCACCACTTTGACAAAATTTGACCTTACTTCAGGAGCAGTCAACCACTATAGCTGAGCACAAAACATCACTCTGCCTCCCAATCTTTCCAGCTTCCTCTCTCGTGATACATCTGCCCTTCTTTCACTGCAGGAGAAAGTTTGGCTTGCTCAACCAGCAGTAAGCTAACGCAGATTAAAATAAAAAAAAATTATTTGAATCACAACAGCTTATTCAGAGCCCAAGCACATGCCCGAGTGGGTGGCTGGGCTGGGCCAGGCTTTGCCCACTGAAGGGGCTGGAGCAGGCAACACAGCAGCGGGGCATAAGGATATCCCTTTCCACCACCATGAGGCATGGAGGTGGCAGAGGCCTATCCTCTGACTGAACAGGAAGGACTTACTGGTTTTGCCACCTCTGTCTCCTGAGTAGCTACAATAACACAGTGTCATGCTTCTTTTAGTGATGCAAAGTCTTCTCTAGCAGTACTCCAAAATATAGCAAAGGGTGCATATAAGCAAAGACATTTCAACTCATAAGATCAATGTTAATCATACTTTTATCTTGAGAAGATTATCAAGGAAGGCAACAGATTGGTAAAGAAGTCCTTTTCTTAGTGATCATTTACTCCTTAGGGAAAATTCAGTCCCATGTCACAGCCATGTACATACATGCGTCATGTAATGCAGAGTGAATGTTGAAGCAGCTGAAGTCTAAGCAACCCCTTGCCAAACATCTGGTTTGTGCATTCCACTGTGCTTTGTATAGTCATTTCAGAAGAGATGAGGACTGGGAATGAGTCAAATGCCTTTTTGTTCTTTTTCTCTTGCATATTAATAAGTTAAAAATAAAAACAAAGCAGGAAAACTATGTCTGTAAAACCACGATGTTGACAGTGGAGCCAGGAAGAGGTGAAATACATTAAATGTGTTCTACTTATTTAATGTCAAGTGTTCTCTTTACTTCATGGTGGATGTTTGCTTTCCCTAGACTTTCAAAATTTAATGTATAGAAGGTTTCAGCTAATTAGAAGTCATTTAGTGCCCTAGTGCAAGTGTATCTTCATAGGCTTTTTGTATTTTTGAAAAGAGCTGGAGCAAGCCTGAGCAATTACAAATTAGCTGGTCTTCTTGCATCTGAGCAGTAAGCCAGGAGAGCAAAAAAATTCAGGTCTGTCCTTACATTTGTCCTATAACAAATAAATGATGTATCTGTGGGTGCAGACATGAACTTCTTGTTCTCATGCATAGATCACTAAATAATTGAGTTTTGTAGTTTTGTCATATGAAAGTAAAAAATATGCTGTGTTCTTTCTGGATCTTCTCAAATATGAACATTATCAAATTAGCAGGAAGGAAATCTAAGTTGGTGGTATTTATTTCACTGATCCCATTGTAACGTGTTGGATTCATGTTACTACCTTTATAAACTACTTTATAAATTTTTTTTCTATACATATACACTGGATAAAACATCCCTTATATTATAATGATTAACAAACTGAAACTTTACACTTCTAATTGGATCTGGGCAAAGATGAGAGATCAATATTACTCACATATCGTCAAGGTCTATCATCAGTGATTTGAAGTCAGAAGAGAGATAAAATCCTAAGTATTTCTGCAAAGAGGTTAAAATATTGCCTAATGAGGTCTGTGGAGTATAGCCCTACAATCAGAAGCAGTCTGCAAATTCCTACTGTTGAATTTTGTTAGCAAGTAAAAAATATTTACTGGAATAATAAAAGGATCATTGTCTAGTGTTTCTAAAAGTCAATTGGGATAATATTTTCTTCTTAAGGGCAGTAAGGATTACTATTTGACTCTACTTACAGTTTTAAAGTTACTTCAGTTTTAACTCTGTAGACTTCACCTTGGCTGGAAAATCGGTTTGCATTATTCCTGTCAGCTCAGTCATGCTAATTTCCTCTGGCTAAAACCGGCTTGTGTGCTGAAAATGTGTTGTTTACAAGACAAGATTTTACAGACTTGTATGTTAGAGGTTACTTGTGTTAATCGTTTCCTCTAATTGGATGACTTTGTTACTATGTCAACATTGATAAGTTTTGCTGAGAACTCATGCAAATATTATCGTTAGTAAATTTGCAACTGACTCAAAGTCCTTTCAACTAATGGGTGCTTGCAAACAAAAACATCCTTAATACAGCCTTCCTTTGCCATTTCCTCACAAAATCTCCTAATAAAATGATCACCTCTTGAGTCCTGGGGTTTGAGTGAAAAACTCTCCTCTTAAATCTTGAATAATTCCAGAGACTCAGAGATTCTGAAGCTACATACAAAAAACCCACTCTTTCACACCTTTGTCCACCTCTGCTTCTCATTTTATTGAGTGGTTCAGACTTCAGTCTCGGTTATTCATCCTCATGCCTGGAACTGAAAAATACACACACGCTCCCCCGAAAAACCACAACAAAGCAACACAAAACCAGAAACCATGTATTTGCATAAAATATTAATGAGCTCTGTCTTTGATTTCCTTGAACATTCATGCATGTGATTGCTTTGAGCAATGACATATTCATGGACTTATCATTACTCATGTAAATCTGTATAAAGGTTCTTACACAGAGAAGATGATCATTTCCAACACCTCCTACTCCACTTCTTGTGTTTGCTCAATTTCTGCCACCTCATCAGGGAGCAGAAAGTTTGCCATGAGACTTTGATGGTAAGTCACACAGAAAGCAATGGACAGCAGTCAGGTTCGGGACAAAAAGAGCAAAAGCAGTGTTTTTGTACCAGTGATTTATTTTCCCAGGCTCCTACATAACTTTGTTTCACTTTCGTTTCATAAGAACAGTACTCTTTGACCACATAGGACAAGCTAGGGGCATAAAGCTAACATACACATAACGGTTTGCAGGATCGATGGAAAGATTTCAGTTTATGAATGGATATTTAAAAGTAAAAGTATGTGAAAGACTGCCCAAGATCACGTGGTGAACTACTGACAGAGCTGGCAGAAATTCTAGTAGTTCCAGTATTCAGAATTACCAATCCCAAACTACATGCTTTGTGTAGGATGACCTTCAGGATGCAAGGGAGCTGCCCTGGAGTAGGAGGGAATGTCTTCTCATGAATACATAATGAATTAAAAGACAGGAATAAATGATCAGTTTAAGCAGGGAGGTCATTAACAGAATTCCCCAGGGGTATGTGCTGTTCAATGTACTGATAATAAATTTAGAAAACAAGGAGAATAAGATGGCATAGTTTGTTGACAATTCTAAACTATTTTGTGCAATGAAAACAAAGCTGACTGAAGAGTTGCAAAAGGAACCCACAGTACTGAACAACAACAACAAAAAAGTCGAATCAAAGTCAATGTGGAGTTCCATTGATGAAAGTGAAGTGTTGCTGGCAATGTGCTCTCACAGCCCAGAAAGCAAACCACATCCTCAGCAGCATCAAAAGAAGCGTGGCCAGCAGGTCGAGAGAGGTGATTCTGCCCCTCTACTCCACTCTGGTGAGACCCCACCTGGAGTACTGCATCCGGCTCTGGGAATCCCAGTACAGAAAAGACATGGACCTGTTGGAGCAGGTCCAGTGGAGGGCCACAAAAATTATCAGAGGGACGGGGCTCCTCTCCTGTGAGCACAGGCTGATAGAATTGGGGTTTATCAGCCTGTAAAAGAAAAGGCTCCAGGGAGGCCTTATTGTGGTCTTTCAGTACTTAAAGGGGCTTATGAGAAAGATGGGGACAGGCTTTTTAGTAGGGCCTGTTGTGATAGAAAAAGAGGTAATGGTTTTAAATAAAAGAGGGCAGATACAAGAAATAAATCTTTTACAACGAGGGTGGTGAAACAGTGGAACAGGCTGCCCAAAGAGGTGGTAGATGCACCATCTTGGCTTCTTCTCCCAAGTGAATAATGACAGGACCAGAGCAAAAGGTATGAAGTTGTGGCAGGGGAGGTTTAGATTAGATATTAGGAGGAATTACTTTACTGAGAGAGTGGTCAGGCACTGGAACAGCCTGCCCAGAGAGGTGGTGGAGTCACCATCCCTGGAGGTATTTAAGAAACGTCTTCAGGGCATGCTCTTGTTGGACTGTGGCTTTTTTTTGTGTGTGTGTATGGTTGGACTTGATGATTTCAAAGGTGCCTTCCAACCACGAAGATTCTGTGATTCTGTGATCCCTGGAAACATTCGAGGTCAGGTTGGACAGGGCTCTGAGCAACACGATCTAATTGAAGACGTCCCTGCTCATTGCAGGAGGTTTGGACTTGATGACCTTCAAAAGTCGCTTCCAACCCAAACCATTCTATTCTATACTTGTTTGTTTTATAATTCTTGAAGAAAAGGATGTAGGTAGGAAGGGAGGAGGAATGAAACAAATGATTTCTTAAAAAAAAATACTAAAAATAGGGTCCTCATTTTCCTGAAATGCATTGATCTGTACTATTATCTCTAGGAAAATTTTAAGCAAAAAAGGTAACAATGGGGTTACAGCCACAAAGACTTTGCTAATTTCTGCTCATATAGCATGAGTGATTTTCCTTGTTACAGGAACTGTTACAGAGAACTGTTCTTTCAATTTCTTTCAAACTTCTCTTACACATGATTTTTTTAAAAAATACAGTTCAATTTAAAAAGAAATACTTTCGTTCTGTTTTCTAAAAACACAAAAAAAAAGAGATCTAGCTCACAGTATTTGAGTAAATTTTGAATTTTCTACAAGACATTTCCTCCCTGGGGGAAATCAGAGTGCAGAACCTATGTGTAAAACTTTTGTTTTCCACAATGGGTTGAGAAATTTATTGCTTCAGTTCTCGCATCAAGCTGTCACGTCTATGGAAAAAAAAAGCTACAGTAGCTTAAAATCATGTGTTATTCCTTACTCTTCTTTGAAGATTGTGTGTCATTCACATTTTTCATTGAGGGATAGTTTATTTATCTGAGGTTTATGGATGCACAAAGAAGTCTGATATTGTTGTGCTCTTAGCCAGGAAGACCTCTATTTTGTTTTAGGAAAATAACAAACTAAGAACTGTCAGTGCTGACTCTACGTAAGGGTTTCCTGAGCCTTATGAGAACAGGATCAATATGTTTCATTAATAACTGGTCATAGCTGAATGCTATTGTTTGGTTATAGAAATTATATCTTCTAGCAGAGCAAGAAGAAAATATTTCCTTTTCTTAATGGGTAATAGATGATAGAACTGCATGAAAAATATTGTTTATCTCACATTAAATATTTAGAGGTTCCTCTGGTTGCCTCCATTTCACCACATAAGTAGACCACTGACAGTGAGACGCACTTCTCCTCAAAGTGAAACAAAGCAGGGACTAAAATCTTGGGATTTCAGGTAGATGGCAGGACGTAGTGTTGAAATTAGTGAGTTAAGAAGAGGCAGTAAGCAGAAAACTGGAAGGTCAGTCTTCCTGTGGCTATTTTTTCAGTACAAACTGCTGCAGCCCATCTGAAGAGAGAGCACATGGAGAAACTCAAGTCTCTGTGAGGATACTGAGTCCAGCTTTCCAACATGATCCCTGGCCACTCTTTATCAGTACATTTTCACATAATTTTTTTGTTTAGAAGAAATAGCTATTTTTTGACTGATGGAAGCATCACTGGAGTGTTTCCAAGCATCTTTAATACATAGCAAAAAATCATAGCAGCTACCGATTACATTTTCACAGGTTTCTTATTTTTTTGCCAGCCTGTGCTTCCCCTGTAAAAGCAGAGGTGTTTTAGAAGG
This sequence comes from Arenaria interpres, assembly GCA_013399435.1. Lineage (NCBI taxonomy): Eukaryota > Metazoa > Chordata > Aves > Charadriiformes > Scolopacidae > Arenaria > Arenaria interpres. Next base: position 123,213 of record VXAK01009133.1, read on the forward strand.
ACATCTCTTCAGCTGTGACTCATTCTGCACAGTAGTATCTTTATTGGCTTGAAGCCGACAAAGTGTTTCCGTTTTCCTTTCCTATAATTGCATAGCTCTTCAATTTGACTCAAAGGCTTTCTTCTTTTTCAGAACTTGTTTTCTGTAGTACCCTGAAATTCTGGTTTGTTGTTGGGGGCATTTTGCCTTGACATGGGAACTGTTGTCTATTCAACAAACACGCCTCTTTCCTCTCCTGCATTTTTGGACAAAAATCCTGAGTGCAAAGCTGGGGGGAATGTTTGCTGTAGACCCTTTACTTTGCCTTGACCCTGATTTTTGTCTTTTCCTTATTTGTTTTGAGTGAATCACAAGTACCTGCGTTTCCTGGGTAAGAAATTGTGATGCAGATGGACAAGAAAAATCTGAAAATGATATTCTGGAGACTTCTCTGGAGTTATTTTCAATTTATTCTAATACCTCGTTTTTGTATCCATACAAAGCATTATCCTAATCCACTTATTGTTGCATGATAAGCAGCATGAAATAGACTTTGCTGAGGATATTTTAGCAGTCATTTAAATTCTTCTCAAACAATTTGATCACTTCTGTCTGAAATTACCCTTCTGAGATCATTTATTCTGTAAAGTTAATGATATGTGTGCTGCAACTGTCTTGCTAGATGTTTTGAGTTCCCTATGATTAATGTGCTTATTCTTGTCAGCAAAATGAACCTGTAGTCTATGCGAGGATCTCAAACATGCCATGGAACAATTTCTAGAGCATTCTGGAAACTTCTTTGGTGCCGTCATGACCTGCTGTTTCTTTTGTCCAGGGGCTCAGAAAACTGATTGACACTTCTGAGAAAGAAAGTGCCTTTTCCAAACTGACTCATTCATTGTGGGTAAGGAGAGCTTCCCAACTCTGCAGGGCCAAGCGGGATGTCCCTTGATCTGCATCACAATCAGCAGGGAGAGGGGAAGTCTGATGATAGACAGACGCTGCACATTTATTTTTGAGAGTTGAGAGATATGATGCCTAAAACTATTGTAGCTCTGTTCGCACCCATTTCTGTCTCTGCCTTGAGCATGGTGCCTCAGAGCCCCTGGATTTGGTGAATCTGGCTCTACGAAGCTGTCTTGTGAAGCAAGATCAAATCTTCTGGAACCTGCTGCCTTCATTGCCCATAAAAATTACAGAGGATGCATGTTTTCATGGGTTACAGGTACTTAGAAAATCCCCACAGCCTCCATGAGCCTTAGGTATATGTATTTCACTATTTAAGATAATTTCAGCTATGATAAAATGATCTGACCATTAATGCTGTGTTGTCAAGGAGATTATTTGGCCTTTCTCAGAGGGAGTTGACTGTGTGGAAAGCAAAAAGCTCAGGATAACAATTCATTTCGAAAGAGCGCCCACACATAATCATTGATACTGTACAAAAAGCAGCATATATTAATTCCTTGTTTCTACCTTCATGAAAATTAGTTATCTAAATTCGTGTGTTTTCCGGTGCTCAAACTGCGTAGGATTTGAACTCCTAGCGAAGATCTCTGACAAAATGTTCTAGGTTATTTATGGCTGTCGGGGAGCAAAAACAGGGAAGAAAATTGTAACTGTGTATTACTGCAGTGGCAACAGCAGAGGTCAATTCATGAGAATGATGTATTATAGGTGCAGTCCAGCTAGAAAGAAAACATTTCTGATGCTGAAGTCTTTCTTGTGTCTCTGCACAGACAGGGTCTGATCCAATATCTGCAGGAATCAATGAGGAAAACTCTCTTTTACTTTGCATTTTGTGTCCAGTCTGTGGAGAAATAAGAGCATGACCAAAGAGAAAAATAAAAAAGAGCCAGCCATGAAGTCTTTGAAATCTGTAAAAAAACCAGTCTCTGTGTGCTCTCAGTACAACTTGTCCATCTTGAAGTTTCATACCAAGTTTTGGAAAGGCCTGTCAGAAAAAAATGGAACATTGACTGGTGTCATTTGGATAGCTGGAGTCATTCTGCAGAGAACTCAAAAAAAGGTGGGATAGTCCTGGCGCCAGACATTTTTCCCAACTTCTACGTGTGCTGGTCCATTGGCTGGATCCCTGTAGGCTGAGAGGGTGGCTAACTACAGCTGTGTGCTTCAGTGTTTGTGTGAAACAAGATGCATTGTCATGGCCTTCCTGTGAAAAAATTATCTTTTATTACCTGTTGTCAGGGAATTTTGTCCTTTTTTTCCCCCTGTCTTTTTAGTTCACATAGCCATTACATTGGCACTTCTCAACCTATTCATCGTGATGACCCTTCATTCAGAGTAAAGCTTTTTAAAAGCGCACTTAACATTTACTGTAGAAGTAAAACCAAAAATGTGACAGTGATAAAAATGGTAACTGATTTAATTTATTTCAGTGTTGTTTCAAGAGACTGACAGGCTGTGTGACCTTGAGGGGCAAGAATAGAGAGAGGAGAAGCAAGGTCGTCTTTATCTGGCCACAAACTACCCAAAAGCCTGGTGCTCCCCCGTGGTCTTGATGGGAGTCTGAACCTTTCAGCAGACTCACAGTGTGCAGAAGTGCCCATGTCTGTCCTGCTGTCCCAGTGGGACATGCAGGGCCCCCCCAAGTTTTGAGCTGCTATGGCAAGTGTGCTGGGAAATATGAGCCTCCTCAGATCAAGGTAGGTTGGAAATATTTGATCTCTGCCCTGCAGCAGCCAGCTTTGGCATGGTTATCCACTACTTGCTTCAGCAGATGCATAAAGAAATGTGAGAACAATTTTAAGATACAGGTTGCTCTTCCCACAGAAATTGTGGACTGCCACATCCAGGATGGAAACAGACATTGTATGCAGGTGAAACCAGCAAACAAGGCTTAGAGGCACAAACCACAGCCTCTAAATCAGAGGCAGGTATTCATTTTGAAAGAAAGACATTCCCCTGGCATGATATAAAACTAATTGTGATAATTAACAGCGATATTAGAGCTCTCCAACCAATGGATGTCATCCAGGAGTCTTTCAGAAAGTTTTTCAGAAGTTTTCAAAAAAGTCACTATTTATCAAGACTAAACATCACAGAGCTGGACTTAATGGGCGCACATCAAGATGAAGGTCTGTGGCGCTGGTTCCACTTGTTGTCATCTCAACTGTGTAATGAAGCTCAGAAATGACACACAAATCAAAATGCATTCCTCCAATTGCTCAGCACACATAAAAATTACCATCCTACAAAAGATCATGACTTAAAAGTGTGGTTTCAGAGCTGGGACACTCTGAAATGCACCTGTAGAGCTTGCTGCATTGGGAACACTTGCTAAGATCTGGTGTCATCTTCAGACGGTGGTTTCCATCTACAGTTTATACCCAGGGTTCAAGCTTCAGGATGAATCAAAGAATTACATTGCCACCCTTCTTTTGGCAAGCCAGTAAATCAGAAACTTTTTTTTTTAAAATAGGGCTTTATTTTTAAGTGTTTGTTTCCTAAGATATTTTACAGTTAATAATCTCCAGTGTTAATTTTTTCAACTAAAAAACCTTTGTACAGGACTTGGACTTGCTGTAATTGCCTCAGGAAAATGTGAACAGTGTATGGATGTAAAACGTGATCCATCTGATCTGCTGGAGTATGCATTATGTTTTGCTTTTATACACAATTTGTACACCTGTTCCTAATAATAAGGTATTAAATGACAGTGATTCCTGAATGACATTCAGTATGTGCTCCCACAGACATGCAGATGCAAAGAATCGCTCTAGTCTCTGCATATTGTGAATACCCATCCTTCTTTTCTGAATTTCTCATGTTTCCAGACATTTTCTGATACATGTATCACAACCAAATAGCTTATTTGTATTGAAACAGTTCATAAAGTGCCTGTTGCTAGGGTAACGGTGCCTTTTTCAGACAGAGGCTCCCTGCCTCTTTGGTTCTTCATAAGCAGCTTAAGAATGAGGACTGAACTTCCCAGTACACAAAGGCATCCTCATGGAATTGAATTAAAGAATCATTAGCCTTAGTATGTTGTTAAGTTTGAGTTGGTATATTTTGATTGTAACATGCATTGAAGTACTGATCCAGTTGAATATATTGGAACCAGCCTCATGTTTAAACTTCATTTTGAATATATGGGGCTGCGGGACATTAGTTATTCACTCTATATTGCTTTTACACTCATTCTATATTTTGTATTGTTGGGGTCCACGTGCTTTGGTGCTACTCCCTCCATACAATTGTATGACCCTTCTCCTGGCCAGCATTTTAACAAAAGGTGTATACCACAGCTCCTCAAACTCATGTGTAGTGCTAGGTCTTGTGAAGGTTTTTTAAGGCCTCCTACTACCTTTATGAGCTGATTCCTTTAAAAAAAAAAAAAAAAAAAATTAGAGTGAATTAAAGAACTTTCTTTCCTTTATGGGCCTAGCCATGGTTTGAAATGCAAAGGCAGACCATCTTGTATGATCTGCTCTGCACCCACATAGGTTCTGGCACAGCCTCTCTGTCTGTGAGTCCATACTCTGAGCGGGAATGCACATCAGAGTCTTTTCCAACATCTCTTTTTAGTGTCATGGAAGCAGGCAGATTGGAAGGCACCTCTGGAGATAACCTAGTCTAACCTGGACGTGCATTCACAGGTGGATCAGACTGCTCAGGCAACATCTGAATATCTCCAAGGATGGAGTCTCCAAAATCTCCCTGGCCTCTCTTCTCCTATTTGACCACCCTCATGGCTGAAAGGTTTGTTCTTAATTCAATCAGTTTCCCATGTTCTGATTTGTATCCATTGCCTCTTGTCCTATCATTGTGAGAGGAGCCTAGCTCTGTTGCCTCTGCACTCTCACCTTAAGTACTCAGGGACAGCACATGGACTTGATTCTCTATTTCTTTTCCTGAGATGACTCACAAGTGCTTTCCCCCAATGGTGCCTGTAAGTCCCAGCTCCTGGAGAAGGAGACCTGGCTCCAGAGATCTCAAAGGACTTACCGAGAAGGACTGGCCATCATCTGGATATTTGCAGTGCAAGGAAGTCTCCAGAGCCATGTGACTTTTGTGTCTAACCCGTAGGATTTGCAACTTTGATCAATTTTGGTGGTATATTATCCTACTTCTTCTGGCGGCTTGTCTACTTGGTCAGAGCAAATGAAATATAAACTTTAGGACAGCCGATGTCATCATGGCCAGCTTTTTACTTTTCTCTTTTTTAAATTTAAAAAAAATATATTAAGTAAAAGTGGACTCCTAATGCCTGTCTACCTTGCTGAGTGTATGCGTGATCCATAACAGCAGCTCTGTGACCATTGCTTGATCTTTTTTAGTCCAAAGAATGCGCCAACGTTATAGACACGCTAGATGTCCCCAAATGAAAATGTGAGATGGTCTACAAATCCCTATCTTTAAAGTGTATTTTTAAGAAGACATTAAGAGTACGACAAGTTTATTCAATAGGGGATTTAATTTACAAGGGAGTTGGACTACAGGAGTGTGCTATACACAGTTAGCTCAATGACCAGTGAGAAATCTTTTGGCATGACAAGCCTACAAGAGTCCTTCAGGAGGAACAGCAGATCTTCAGGCTGGTACACTGTGAAAATAAGTGCTGTTTCATGGATAACCACACACAGTGCAGTTTCCAACCCACAAAAACCATCAGGGGACAAGCAAGAAATCACTGAATGGTACATGCAGTCATACTAAAGGATTCTCCAAGTCACATTCATAAATACCATGAAAGTTTAATAAGAATTTTAGAAATCCAAAAGACAAAAACCTAGTCCCATATAGAGAAAGCTCCTGTAGAAACCATATTTAATAGACAGAATGAACACGACATGATGTATGTTTGCAAATATTTTCCACTGAAACCTCTGTGTAGTTTATAGGAAAGTCCTAGCTTCATTTTCATGTAAGTTTTACTAAAATGAAATCTACTGGAGGCTTTCAAAGTAACAATGCATTAGGTAACAAAAGTTATATATAACAAATTCTTGGAGATATGTGACTATGTAAAGGCAGTCACAATCAATAAGAAAAAAACAAAAGCTTCCTTCTGAGCTTGTAGACTTTTTTATCATTGCCTTTGTAGCACCTCTGGGAATGTGTAAAGCCAGGATGAGAAAAATGGCATACCAATGTATGTGCAGAAATATCACATTTAGGGGAGGGAAAAGTGGAATTCTAGTGGAGGATGGAGAGGATCTGAGCCCTGGTGCTCGTGCCTGCACAGAGCACTGGTGTAGGGAGGAGTAAACTGCAGCTGGGGAAAGTGTGAGCAGCGCAAGGACAAAGTGCATCCGTGTTGGTTTGCGGTAGTGTAGGCAGAAATGCTGCTCTGAATGCCCGTGTGACTGCAGCATGGACAAACACTCTCTGTATGTTACTGTCTAACATGAATAATTGCAGTAGAACTATATTTTTATTTTTATCAGCTACTAGTACCTGTTCTCTCAAAACCACAGTAAATAGTGCCTCTTGGTATTTCAGGTGGTTTCTCATGTTACTTTGTTTCAGAAGTAAAAAGGACAGATTGAACCATAAAGCAAGAGTTGTTCAGGTTTTTCTCCTCCTTTTCTTCAAAGCAAAACTTACCGGTGAGCAGCAGTGTTTCTCTCCCTGCATCTAAGTTTAATGATGCTTGGATTTGTCTGACTTGCTTGAAACCATAACCTTTTCTTCCAGGAAGTTTGCTTAGGGCTGTGGGTTGAGCAGCCCTCCTGGAATATCTGCTATGTGTACTCGGCCTGCTCAGTGTCTCTGGCAAGGTAGCATAAACAATGTAGGCAATATCATAATCAGCATCAAATAAATAACCCTTGTACCCATCCTTTTGGTTGCAGAGAGGCCCAACCACCTTTTGGCTCCTCAGGCTCTTCTGCCCACTCATGTTTATACACCCACACACACCTCACACACACAGAAACACACGGAGGACTGAAAAGATCCGAAGCACTGTTACAATGACAACAACCTCTAATACGCAGCTCGTGGGTCTCAACACCACCTAATTTCAGTGGTCAGTATGGCCACATTAGAGAGGATGTTGAAACCATCTAAATGGGCAAATAGCTTCAGATTTTATTAGTAATATTCTTTGAAGGAACGTGTCCTTTAAGATATGGATTTAATTCCACTCCCATTTTTCTCCCTGTCCTTGGGAACAGTATAAACCCACCTAAACTCTGTGTGTGAGGTAAGAAGCTGCAGTGTGAAGCATCCCTTCTCTGTTGTCATACATTTTGAATCAGTTCTTGATGTTTTTTTTTTTTCTCAGTGCCATTTATTCTTCCATGTTATTTGCAAATAACAGAAAATGCTGTTTACATCCCCTCATGACCTTGCTTATCATACATACACTTTATGCAATAAGAAGAAGCATCAGAGAGACAGAGTCTATGGTTACCTGTTACAGCTCTGGTGGTATTTATGGAGAGTTGATTTTAGCCTGTGGTGCTAACATAAATTTTTCTGATAGCAACTCATTACTAACACAAGACAACTAAGTCTGGCAGTTCACCTGGAAGATAAAACCCAAAGATCGCAAGAGACAAATGACTAACAACCCCACTGACATCTTAAATCTACGTACACTATAAAATTACTGGAAGGGCTGCTAGGGACTGCAGTGTCACTCATTCATTTCAGTGACTGAGCTCTGGGTCATACAGCCCTTTCTGTCCAATTTAAACTGTTTTACTGCCTTGTACATGTCTTCTCTCTTGATAGGTTAAGAGGAAGCTACTTCTGAGCTACCACCACCCCACTGTGCCCCTGATCACTTTGGGGAAAAAAAAAAAGGTAGAGCACTATAATCAGCTAAACCTCCACAGGAGGTGATACTGTGCTGAAGTCAACTCAGCAGGTATTTTTTTTGCCCACTGTTTTCACTGTCTTAAGCTTTGCAACTGAGGGGGTTACAACCCCCTGTGTCTGTTACAGCTTCGACTATGTCACATCAGGGGGGAATATGACAGACCTCATCCTTCCCTGCTCCATCCTGCCGTGCTGAGAGCAGCCGGAGCAGAGGCAGCAGGTCTCCGGCTTGATGCACGCCGCTGTGAATCCATCTTTGACAACACAGCCTGCGATTCTCCCTGTTAAGATGGTTATGAAAAATGTCCACAAAATGTAACAGGCCTTCAGAGCGAAGACCAAGGGAGAAAACTCCAGGGAAGGGTGTGTATTGTACCATGCACAGTCATAGAGGGGTTTATGGAGGAAGGAGGATGAGAGGGGGGAGCAGAGGGAAAGACCTATGTATGCTAAATAGCTGTCTTTCAAATCATTAACAAAAGTATGTTTTTACAGCCTGGTAAAAAAATGCACCAGCTTTTGATTATTAATTCCATAATAAGGCATACAAATACATCTAATACATCTTAAAAGTGTGGTCTTGCATATCTTCTAATGAAGATATTTACTTTGCTTAAAGGATATTAATATGCGTCTGATGTTATATAGTCAATTAAAGCTATTTTCAGCTGTTAGCTACATACTCACTGTTCATTCACAATACAATTATAACAGCAATGAATGAAGCTCAAAAGGAGCAAACTTACCATTTTTTTGCACCTCTGCATTGTAAGCAATAAAAGAATAAAAGAAAACAAAGTCAAATCTCCAGGAAGGAAACAACATTTATTCATCTTTATCTCCCAGGATTACCACTTAAGTAGTTTTTATTTGATTCAGATCTTATTTGTATTTAATGTCTCTAATTAATAATGTGATTTGTTCCTCTGATTATCTGTTATCACTGTGGTTTTTTTAATTAGCTATTTCACATGGCACCACATTGTCCTTAAGACTGCATGTCTCGTATTTATAAAATCTACACTTACAAAATCAAGTGAGCAGTTCTCTGAACAGCAGAAATAAAGGAGCTGGTCCCTTGCAGAAATGCATCTTTTAGTTAAATTATCTGGTGTCTAAAAAGCCACCTATTCTGATCCAAGTTTCTCCTCTATGTTATGGTATGGACAATGGGCTCTCTTCTGTATGGGTTTTCTGAAATCCTTGTTCAAAATTATTCTGTTGCAGACGCATCTGTTACCATAGGCTTCTGTCCTTCATATACCCACTTGTTTTAGTATCTGTCAGCCTTAATGTGTCTGAGACTGCTAACCTTTCTGTCAAATGTATTTGAAGTTCCTTAAAACTTCTAAAAATTACTTAGGTTGGACAAGTGAACAGATGAAGAAGCACAAGCTTTACTCCTTTCTCATACCAGAATAAAAATCAGTGGGTTAGATCCTGAACTGGTCTAATTTGATATAGGCCCAATAGGAAGGAAAAAAAAAAAAAAAGCATCGTACTGTCATTTCTTGCTGCTTTTGCCATGGATTCACCCTAGTTCTATCAACAACCACTGTCTGGTTCTGATCTACTCTGTTTCCAAACCTACTGCTGGTTCCACTTATTAAATATAGATGAGTAAGTGATTTTGTGATTTACTGTTTGTGTTAAAGACCAAATACACTTAGTGATATTAACTGAAAGTGAAATCAAAACAGTTGTTCTCAAAACTTTTATGAAGCTCAGAAGTTATGAAGAAAAAGATTTATGTTTTCAATGATGGAATATGACTCTTTTTTGGTTTATTAGAAACACTTTAACATTTTGAAGTGACAAAATACAACTGTTATTTGTTTTCTTTCCAGGAAAAATACTTTACTAGCACTGAAACAAGTTTGGAAGTTTTTTCAGTCATTCTGGCTGTATTTGTTTCTACAAAACCCATTTCTAAAGATCCCTTCACTCAGCTATAGCAGTGTCTCTGTGCCCTTCCAGCAATGCCCCCATCATTACCTAGTGTCATGTCAGCATGAAGTCATGGCGTAAACCTGTTTTATGCTGTGTTTGTGTAATAGAGCATACAACATGAAGCCCACGATGTGGAACAGCACGTTGTTTTCATATGCTTCTACTAACAGCTTTTGGTCTGTTCCATGTTGTAGCTGAACAACCAGCCACTCACAACTGACTGTCTTGGGTGACTACCAGAACTCTTCTCAGCAGGTTGTTTACCATACCCTAGTAAAGACACCACTGGGATCACGAGCTCCCATCTTCCACATGGGTCTCTTCCACAGTGTTTACAGCGATCAACAGAAAATAGCTGAGCATACCTGGTCAGTCAAACACCAGATGCCTACATGTTTTTTTGGCATAACTCACTTTTTCACTGCTAGTCAGGGAGAAGTTACCAAGCTTTACATCAGTTATGAATCTGGTCAGTTATGAATCAGTTATGATCTCCTCAATACTTAGGCAGCTGACGGCCTGTGCTTCATCTGGACCCAGCCTGCTGCCACACCAGGTGAGAGCTGCTCTCTCAGATGCTCTTTTCTGGTCCCTTTGTCTAAGATTTTATTGAGCTATTTATTGAGCAAGGAATAAAGTGCTTATGTGTCAATTGCTTTGCAAGACTAAAATGAGTCAACCTCCTTCCCAGCAACCAGATTAGCATTTGAACCTGCTGAGCATCTCATTATGGATGTACCAAACTGCCTGTTGGTAATCAAGGTACTCAGGTTAGATGAGTAATTTTCACAGCAAGGAAGAATTTGCATTAAACATTATCAAAATATAGTATCTTAATGAGTGATTTAATATCCTTGTGTTGCATTCCTTCTGAGTATAAGGAGGTGGCAGTGCGCTGAATTATGATAAGTCTTTATACTACAAACAAAGTTAAATGGATGTCCTGAGATTCTTTCTGATCATTCCTTATTTTATCCCCTAGAATAATAGACAAGGAACTATATTTTTTATGACAAAACTCTATGCAGAGGCATGGTAGAACTAATATTTATTTTCCTGAGTTGAGGTTCTCTAGAGACACAAAGCAGATGATAGAAAGCTGGTTTTACATAGAAATTAGGAAATTCTGACCTTGGAGTAAAACTATGCGATCTGTGAGATCTAAGGCTCACAACCACCAAAGACAAGATTTCTGCTTTGATCTTTCAGGCAGTTACTATATTTTCTTTTTGTTTCAATTATTGGATTACTTTTATAGACTAAGAGAGGGAAATAACTTGCCCTTCACTTATTGTCTATGAGCTTGCTACTACCTAGCTCAGTATTCAATACCCCCATCTGGGGAACTTATAAAGTACTGCTCCCGTTTGTTTCCCTCCCTCTTTCCCTCACCATTTCCATGCACAAGATTTATAAAGAAAACAGATAAAAATAATAAAAGAGACCAGAGTTTTACACATGGTTTGCAAACTGTGCATAAATGTGCTGGGCTGTTCCTCAGGATTCAGCTGTCAAAGGTACTGGGTCTCTGTCTTTAGGTAACTGTGTTTAGGACAGGAGGGTTGCTGACATACCCAGAAATTCTGAACTCGCTGTTCATGAGGAATCTCTAATGCTTCACTAACTTTGGATAATACTAACCCAATTGCCTAGCTACTCTCTGTGCTCAAGCATAATTTTAGCAAAGTGATTCACCCTTTTCCCTTCAGCACTTGCCATAATGATTTGAAACATTTACCTAATCAGGTACAACAATGATTAGCTTGCAGCCAAGCCATGATTTCTGACACAGTGCTTCCACCCATATCACTTCACTTAAATCCCCAGGCCAGTTACATGTCTGCTATACACCCATAAAGCAGCTAGGACTGACCCAATAAATTATTGCAGGGATGTGCATTTGGAATAAATCATCTCGAGAAGAAGAATTAGTATTCATTCCTGGTTAAGGCAGTGGTTTGGTGTTCAGTAAATCCTTCATCCTAAGCCTAGATGTTCCTGCTGAATTCCACTGTGTGCTGAGTTTGGACACCTAATCTCCTTGTTCCTCTCCCCAGGGAGATGTAAGGATGAACTATCACTTGCATAACTTCCCAAAGATAAAATGCTCCATAAGCCATTTGCCACACCATTACACCTCATTGCGGCTATGAGAAGTGCCACTGGATCTTGAGCTGGGGCAGACCATGGAGACAGGAATGGCGTGCTGGGCCAAAATCCTTTGAGCTTCCCTCTAAATAGGGAGCTTTGGTGGGATGCCTGGAAATGCCTCAAAAGTGCTGTGCTGGCAAACACAGAGAGAGAGAGAGAGAGGAGAGACAGATAAATGCATAAACACTTAATCCTTGGTTGTTTCTTTCAATCCCTTTTCTGATGTGGCTAACACAAGTCTTCTGAATACTCTCTGAATTGCTCTGTGCTTCTCTTTTAAAATTCAGATTTGCAGCCTCTTGTTTTTCTTCGGTAATGTTCTCTCAGTCACCATCTTATCACTGAGTTTCTCTCTCAAATCCTTTGGTGTTTTTCTTCTACCATAAGTCTATCTTTGTGATGCATTGCTGACATCACAAAATAAAAAAGGTCCCCTTAATATTTTTTTCTCTCTTTGTTTCAAAACTGACAAATGTTTTCTTCTTTGTTTTTCCTTCTGGGACATTTTGTTGTGAAACGCATGTGTCTAGTTTCTATTCTGTCTTTTCTTGCCCTGTTCTTGAAATGTGTGAGTTCAAATTTAAAATCACCCTGTAGTTGTTCACTGTTGCATTGTATGAGTAGGGGCAGGTACTGCTGGTTTTCCTGCTCTGTATCCTGATTCTCAGTTGTGTGTCAGTACACAGGAAGGAAAAGGGAACTTAATTTTACATGCAGATAAGGCATTATTTAAAACATAATCATTATGAAATATCTACTTGAGTCTTGAGAAGATAATCCAACCACCCCATGCATCTACAGAGTTTACCAATTTCTGTGGGAATTACTAGAATAAGAAAAGCAGCTGCTTATCTATATAACAATGAGCTCTGAGTACATGTTCTGTCAAGTTTAAATTTCCTTGCTAACATCATATCGGTTGTCATAAAAGAAATGAGACCCTAAAGAGCATGAAATTACAAAATTAGAGTGCTTTGTCTACAATATTTGTCATATGCACATTTTAGACATCATAAGTCATGCCTTATTCTTAGTGTGGCTCATTCTCACCCAATTAATCCCTTCAAAAAATTGCTCCAGACTGAAAATGTTATTCTTGCATAAAGTTGCCTGTCTTGGCAGCTGTGCGAAGCGTTGGTTGAAACGTAGCATGAGACAGTGCTTCCAATGTAAAAATAGTAAATTCCAAATTAATAAGCATCATTTATTCTCTCTTTGTACATCATTAAAGTATTAAAGGGAATGATCATCTGTACATAAAATACTTAGAATGGTGTCTTGCAGAAATATCCCTTCATTTTAGTGGTCAATACTATTTTGTAGTTCTCAGTCAACTGAATGCTAAAGCCAAAGGGTCAGGCACAATTTAGTAGTGCCAGAACCCTTTTTATCAACATTCAGTACGCTGAGCCTACATAGGTAAGAGCTCTTTAAAGCACACCTGGCAAATGTGAGCATTATAGGCATCCTCTTTAGTCTAAAATACTATTAAATGACCATTGGTGCTTGTGGCATTTATTTCCATGCAAAGCACAACTGAAGACATTTATCAAAATTATATCAAACAGCTTTTTTTTTCTGGTGAGAAACTGTGATTTATACAGTACTCAATATATTAAAGATATTGAAAGGAAACGTATTGTTACATTTTAAGTATATTCCTTTATATAATGGATGCCCCAGGGCAGGTATTCTTTTTGTTTTTTCCCTTTTCACTGTTATAAAATGACCGTTTCTTTGTTTCTAGTGGTGGTTATTTGGAATCACAGTATCATTTTGATATCTATTGTCTCTTTTTCTTTGCAGATAAGAAACACTTTCTAAAACAAGAAAGCAGGCAGGGTAAGGTCCTTAGGCTGCTCAAATGCACATAGCTCTATTAAAATTAACTGATGGATGATCTCTCTGCATTAAATTTGCTCCCAGAGCTGAGCGGCCAGTGTTCAACCGAGTGTCACAAGTACCTTTGATTGTTTAGTCACTGCTTTCTTAGACAGCAAGTCTTTTAATGACCAATACTCAGACAGCAGTTTTGGGCTGGAAAAGGCAAGATAATAAATGTGATCTACAAAAAATCCATTATCCTTGATTATAAACTTCTTATATAGCCAGTAGCTAGTTACCAACTTTAAAAGCCAACCTTTGGGTGGTACTGAAGTTACACCACTGATGATGATTTTTGTTCTCTACAAGCTGCAGCCTTGGTGACATTTGTACAGCAGCAAGTGCTCGGTGCTCCCTCAGAAGTGCACACAGAGTAAGGAATCCGAGTTACTTATGATTTTTTATGAACCCTGAGTTCAGACAGGTAATAAAGTATGAAATTACCATTTTTGCAGAGTCATTTTTCAGAAGAGAAAAGGCCAGCTGGGGAAGTGATCTGAGTTAGAGAAACAGAATTAAGAATAATTTATAGCTAGTGGGGTAAAGTGTTTATAGTGATTCATTGTTCCATCTCAGGGTGTGCTTAATGTTATGAGACAGTTTGCTACGGATTTGTTGTGCCTTTTAATTGCTGTGCTTTAAGAGATGCATTTTTAATTGAGACAAATGGGGGAAAAAATTGACAAGAATATTGTTGGCTAACCGGTATACAGCACAGGGTGTATCTACATGATGCTTCTGCCATTTCCTTCCACCCAAAGGGCTGTACCCACAAAAGCATAGTAGCAGGAGTCGGTGTATTTCAGGAGATTGTTTTCCTGCAATTTGTTCATGTAATGTCAATTGATGCCTGGATCAACAGGTATGTGTATAAAATGGGGTAGCACATACATAGTAAAAGTTTCACAGTGATCTCTGGTCCATCTGCTCTCAAAATTTCTCTGGCACAGCTGCTGGGCTTGCATGTATTAATGCCGAACCGCTTTTGAAACAAGCCAGTGTGTTTTGACAGTTACATTAACACAGCATTAACTGAGAGAAAAAGCTGATCTTTTACTGATTCCTAAATTTAACATCTGATCTCTCACTGATGATCATGTTAAAAGGATAATTTGAATGTATCAGTAACGTGCATCACATGGTGTTTGTGCCATATCCGCAACACCAGATGCTTTAATTACATAGAACATATATTTACAGTCTTGAAATTCCTTCTACAGTTACTCCAGATTTTACAGAAATATTGTAGCTTGAAGAAGTACTGTATGGAAAGAAAAGGGAAGTGCACCATAGAGGATGTTAATCAATACTATCAAAATCCTCTGAAAGCCTCCTGTAGATATACTGTGTTGTAGCCATACAGCAACAACTCTGTGCTTTTTTCTTTACTAGAATGCAACAATTGGCAAAACCATAAAAAGAGTACCACTGGCTGAAACAAGATGGTCTATCCCAACTCTGATACAGTCCAGTAGTAGATGCAGAGGAATGAGGCACCAACAAATAATGCATTTCCTGCACATCTTCTAGACTTCCCATATTCACTTCAAAGTCATGTGAGCTCTTAAATATACTCCAGCTTCTCTGCATCCCATGTCCTCAGCCATTACTTCTGATACTGCAAACACTTACATACTGTCAGATGTTCCTCAGCCCCAACTCAGACCATCCACATGGCCTACAAAAAGCTAGCAAAATACAGGGAGACATGAGGAACAATCCTTCTTGATGGGATGGTGTGGCAGAAAGGCATCAGTCACCACTGAGAGAGAAATTAGTCTATTGAGATGCCAAAAACTTCAGATTCAGTTGAAGTCACTGAGGGTTAAGGGGTTTATCCAGTCTGTCCACTAACTCAGTTTCCTGGTTTGAACTCCAGTTCAACACCCTGCTGGACTTGATGCCTGCTGGGTCATTGATTACTCACACTCCAGCTGTGTTAGTTCACTCCTGGGCTCTGTCCTGATGTGCTTTATGCTATGGGGTTGAGCATCTTGGGCTACAACCACTAATGTCACATAGCTTTAAAACTGTAGATTTCTAACAGGCAATCTGTCCAGTTTGAAAGACAAAATGTTGTGGAGTATGAAGGGGGCTGGGAGGAATCCTTTTTCTGACACCCAGGCATCACACTAGCTCTGATCTTTGTCCTCTTTCAGCTATATCCAGAATAATGGGATCCACAGATTGTATGGAGCAGAATCTCAATGAGATCCGCGATACGATTCTGTTGATATACTGTTGGTAAAGTAATCAATAATCTGAATTTTCCCACAAGCCACTGCTAGGCTACTGGCAACGAATCTGATTCTTTTCACCCCTGTTTCTTCCTTTGTTAAATAGGAATAATGATATTTGATTTACTTTGTTTAGTACTTTGGGGTCTACAGATCCCAAAGCATCCGATCACGATTGAAGTGTGAACAGGCAAATGGAAAAAAAGACTCAAAAACTTAACTCAATGGCTTCAGACCTCTGAAATTGTTTGAGTCTAATTTCCAGCTCTTATTCAGATGGTATTCTCTTTTTGTCACCACCTGCTGTTTCAGCCTATTTAAAATCCTAGTCTTGCAAATATTATATCATGTGCCTATGCCAGTCCCTCTCTCTTAACAATAAAATCTGTTTGAAATCCCAGGATGTGCAATGCTATTTTTTTGTACACTTGCTGAGAAACAGCAAAAACAATTGCCCTAAATGGAGAAAGAAAAAAAAAAATTAATTTTCAAACTTTTAACACACTAGTATAAGGAGAAACAATGGGTTGAAACATTGTGATGGGGAGTTGACACAGGCTGTTTCACAGAGCCCTGCAGAAGGGTTTGCTATTGTTTTTCTCACTGAGGCAATAAGACCACCAGCAAGGGAGGCAGAAAAGCTCTGCATCCGTCTCCAGGTGCAGCTGGGCTCGAGAATACTGCAACTGCATCTGTAGGGCATCTCAAAGCTGTTATTCCCACCAGTCTTCGATTTCTCTGTGGTTTTACACAACCTGACTGAACAAGGAGGAGTTTATTCAACCAAAGAAGACTCTTCATTGAGACAACGGTGGTGGATTAGTAACGCTCTGTATGTGTGTGTCACATGTGTGTGAATGATCTCATTAAGAAGAAATTTGTGCTCTGATGATTTTATTGTTGCTGTGCTACAATCCAGAAAACAGCTGAAAGGGCTCAGGCGTGATGACAGCAATAGCAAAAGAGGTTTTGAACAGAATTGTCTATAAAGTAAAGTTAATAAACAGAATTTTTCCTGCTCTTTTCAAAAGCTGCGATATGTTTCTTTCTGTCAGCTCTGAAAGGACTCTTACAGCTCCCTGCAAAGCAGGAGGCAAGTGTAAATTACCATCACTTTCACAAGGACAGGGACACGGGGGAAGTCAGAATTTTAGAAATTGGTGTATTTTTGTTGCCTGTCAATCTCCCCTTTGTCTGCCAGGCTGGGTCGATATGATCGATACGCGAGATGGCCATCTGAGAGCAGAGAGGGAAAGCAGTGTGGAGCAGAAAACCTGTGGGGTTTTACAAATCACTCTCCTTTCACCTCCCACTGCTGTCTCCACCCTCGGTGCGTTGTGACTCCTCCTGGAAAGCGGTGATGCTGAAGTCTGCCTGGACTGGATCAGCTCAGTCCCGTGCAATGCTTTAGCCAGCTGGCAGTGCAGGAGGGCTCTGCTTTCCCTGCCGCCGCCTCCTCCTCCTCCTCTGCAGGGGGGGAAAGCTCCATCTCCACATGAGAAAACAGCTTTTTAACCTGTGCGAATGAGCTGGAGTCTTAGAGGGATTAACCTGTCTGGTAATTGAATTTACAAAGACTGAAAGTCCAGGTGCTTTCGAGCGAGTGGAGGACAGTTCAGGAATGGGACTGTGACTGCACAGAGAATGTGCTCTGGGGCTGCGGCTCACCCACGCTCTGCTCCACTCACCCTTTTGCAGGAGACCATGGACAACATATGCTGAGACCAAGTGCTGGGCAGAAGCAGCAGTGGGCTGGTGAAGATGGAGAATGGCACAGGGGATGAGCAGAACCAAACTGGGCTGCCACTATCAAGCCAGGAGATCGTTACAGCTGAATACCAAGTGGTTACCATTCTCTTGGTCCTCCTCATCTGTGGACTGGGCATCGTGGGCAACATCATGGTGGTTTTGGTGGTCCTCAGAACCAAACACATGAGAACTCCCACTAACTGCTACCTGGTGAGTCTGGCTGTGGCAGATCTCATGGTGCTTGTGGCTGCAGGACTACCCAATATCACAGAAAGCCTGTATAGATCCTGGGTGTATGGCTACGTGGGGTGTCTCTGCATCACTTATCTCCAGTACCTAGGGATCAATGCTTCTTCTTTTTCCATCACTGCCTTCACTATTGAGAGATACATAGCCATCTGCCACCCAATCAAAGCTCAATTCCTATGCACTTTTTCAAGAGCCAAAAAGATCATTATTTTTGTCTGGGCTTTCACCTCCATGTACTGTATGCTCTGGTTTTTCTTGCTAGACCTTAATACAGTAGTCTACAAAGACACTACTGTTGTGTCCTGTGGCTACAAGGTGTCCAGGAGCTATTATTCTCCTATCTACATGATGGACTTTGGGATATTTTATGTTGTGCCAATGGTATTGGCGACTGTCCTCTATGGCCTGATTGCTAGAATACTGTTCCTGAACCCCATCCCTTCGGACCCAAAAGAAAACTCTAAGACATGGAGGAATGACGTGGCTCGCCAAAGCAAGCCTGTGAATTCCAAGATGACTAACAGGAGTTTCAATAGCACTATTGCTTCTCGAAGGCAGGTAGGAGCAGCAGTTTGAAATGGCTTTCTGAAACCTAAAACCTGCTTGTTTTAGAGATCACTAGTCTAAATGTGTGGAAGGGGGTAAAATATATGCACCCTTTTTGCTAAGCAGTCCAGCTGAAATCCTGTGACATGCATACACATACGTATAAATATATTTTCTTCTTGCCTATTCAATTATTACCTACTGCAGGGGCTGAAAAACAAATACTATTTTATTTTCTGTACCAAAAAGCAATTAGGAGGTCTCAATAAAGAATGAAACATTTTAAACTATAGTCTCCTTATATTATAGCCTGTTAGTAAACCTGCCAAATATATAAAGTGACTCAAGTTCTTTTTGAGATCTGGAGAGAAGGAAATAGCCTGGGAGTTTGGGAGACTTGAGATTTTTGTCCCGGCTAAGGCACTGTGTCGCTCTGCAAATGCAGTCGTTACTCTTCCTGTGTCTTGTTCCCCTGTGAAAAGTCCACTTCAGCTTAAGTTTGTATGAGAAATGTTTTGTAAATGCTAAATATCTTTGTTGTTCTGTTGCTCATAAAATATTTCTATGCATTGATTGCTCAAAACCAAGGCGTAAGTTTGACTAGCTTCTTTTTATATTTTGAAACAAGTATGCTGCAATGTGTAATTATACAAGAAGAATAGAGACAGTAGATTAATTTATGGCTGTTTGCGATAAACCACACTGCCTCACGCTCACACAGCATGCAGCACAGAGGGGTGCAGCGCTGAGAAGTGCCGGCTCTCGGGAAGTCAGGCAGGTTGATGGGAGCGTTGGGAAGCAGTGCTCCCTGCGGAGCCATGTGGCTCGTAGCCCTTGGCAGCCACCACAAGCCACCCCAGAGGGTGGCTTTTCCAACCGGGATACTTCTACCTCCCTGCACTGCAGTTCTCTCAGGAAGCAAAGCTGAGGTGTGCACCTTTTCAAACAAGCTGAGTGCTCCCCTTGGGTGACAGGTTTAACTTTGTATTCTTTTATTTTATGTAGATTTCTACTGTTTAATGAGAAGGACCGTTTCCCCTTGTTAGAGAGATAGCACTGACCTCAAAAGTGAACTGCGCTGCCTGCTAGAGCACAGAGCACAAAGCATTCGCTTTGAAATACACAACTGAAACATGTGGGCAAGGTTATATTTAATTATATGTCTCCAATTATAGTTAATAGCCAAATCAGAAATGTGTAATTTTGTTTTTCTTTGTCCATTAATTAACAGAAGAAGATAATCTGCTTTTCAATTCTCAGTATCACTTTAATACACATGCTCGGTTACATGTGCTTAGCATCACTTGAAAAACAGTCAAATCTTTTACATTGGGCATTGAAAATGTGGATACTGTTATATTGAGGAACTAAAAAATGAGAATTATAATGTGATGTCATTTATGTCTTGTAAAGACAGCAAGACTTTCTAAAAGCCTAAGTAACCTGACTGTTTGAAGTCGCATCCTTATGGGTAAAGCTGGTGTTTACCTTTAGTACAACATTAAAAGCAAACCAAGAATAGTGTAGCATTATTAATAATATCTTTTTATATAATAGCAAAATATAGCTAGTGGTGTAAAATGGGAAAACACAAGTCCACATTCAAAAAAATCTAAAATCTCAACAGTCAGTAAGACACACAAGTGAAAATTTCCTCCTGCTCTGGCAAAGATCTGTATAGCTAACAGTATAGTTTGGCCTCATAGTGAGTTCTGCTGCCATGTAAAACTGTCTATATGCCTTCTTGGAACTGTGCTTGCACTACAGTGATGGCATTGCATACAAAGTCCAGCATGTCATCTGTAGAAAAAGTGACTGAAAATGTGGTGTACTTTTCCTATTCCTGTGGCAGTTACCATATTTATCCAAGAACATTTCTACAAAATGAAATTTGTGCATGTTCCTGCAGTGGGTTGGCTCCAGCTGCAGCCAAACACTCACCCAGCTGCTTGCTCATTTCCCCCCATAGCAGGATGGGGGAGAAAATGGGAAGAACAGGAGCGAGAAAGCTCATGGGTCAAGATGAAGAGAGGAAGATAATTTATCAGTTATTGTAATGGGAAATGCAGACTCAACTTGGGGAAAATTAAGCTTAATTTATTTCCAATTTATATCCCATTCTTATGGCCACAGGTTACACAGTCCCTTCCGTGAGGCAGTTGACAGTTTGGGGCCAGGGAGAGTTGTGATCAGGTTGCAGAGGTTTGTCACTCCTTCCTTCTCTTTTCCTCTGTTTCAGTGTGTGTCCTCCATGAGGACCAAGGAGCACCTCCTCCTCTGACTTTTGTGTTCCGTCTGCTGTTTCTTGCTCTTTTGTTCTCTTCTACCCTCTCTCTCTCTTTCCAGCATTTTTTCCACTTCTTAAATATGTTTTGACAGAGGCTTGGCTGTCGTGGATCTGTTGGAGCTGGATGGAATCATCTGTGGCCAGCACGGGGCAGCCCCAGGCCTCTCCTGTGAGACCACCCCTGCAACCTCCCCACTGTCAAAACTTGGACATGGAAATTCAGTACAGTTCCTTTGAATTATTATGAATAATTGTAATTAACCTATTGTGAGCTCACATTTATATAATATAGAAGAATGAAACAGCAAGTTATATAAAGTTAGAAAGGTTTCCTCAACTTTCATGAAGGTTTAACTTAGGAATTTCATCATCATTTTTGATAATGAGTAATCCAACATGGCAGTATGCAAATTGATTTCCCCACTTAGTCTGACCTGGATTGCTTGACTCATCTGGATTTAGCTTGACCAAGATTGCCAGATCATACTATTTTCTTTAATTTTTGTGGGACTTCCCACAAAATTCCCTTCCCATCTATGTTTGGAAACTCTTCCATTGTTAAAAAAGGTCAAAAGTTGTTTTTTACTTGGATAAGAAAGATTTTTCTCCCTTACCTGTTGTTTTTTAGACTTTTTAAACCTACTTTATTGCGTTAGAATATAGCTATATATCTGTACTGTCACCTTTGTGTTTCTACATCTGCTTTTAAGAATTTGTCTTCTATATATAGTCAGTATCTTCTATATACAGTCTATACTTTCTATTGTGAGTCATACAGTTATGTAATTTCAGTTGTTTTCTTCAAAAATAACAATACATCACTTAGTTTTCTGGTATGAAAATTAGCCCAGAATTAGAAGCTGACAGACTAAAAACGTAAAGAAACTTGGGAACCATTCTGGATTCAAGACCTAGGATGGTTCCTCACGCCTGACATCAACAGAAGGAACAGGGAAAGGGAGGAACAACCTTGATATGGCATCTAGAATAGCTCTATGCTCAGGGAGGAAGCAAATACAGAGTGAAATAACCACTTCCTTACAACTGTGGAGGACAGCTACCCAAATTGAGGTAAGGGGCAGGAGGGTGGGGGCAGAGGGGAGCTCAGAAGTTCAGCAGAGAGATAAAGAGTGGGGGAGGGAGGTGGCTACTGCTGAGGGAGAATAGATGGACCATGTGCTGTTTTGTCAGAACAGATATTTTCAGTCTCTGACGTAAACAGACAGAACGCCAGCACTGAAGGGGGAAAAAGTGGTCAGGTGGTCAGAAGACTGTTTTGTTTTCAAAACAGAATGGCAATTTAGATCATTTTATGATTTAGAAAGAAGGCCTGCAATATATTTTAGAATGGTGAGTCAAGCTTATTTTAATATATTTTTCATGTGAGATGGCTAGGAATGAGCTCAGAATGAACCTATAGTACATCTCGAATAAATGAAAATCAGCTCTTCCAGGTAGAAAGTGGTCCTCTGCTTACTATTCCATTCCCTGCCTTCACCCTCCCACCCACAGAATTTACAAGTCACTGAACTATATTAGTTCTAGGAAATATTTATCTCATTCTAAAAATCGAAACCTAAGAGGAATAAAATCTGTTTAATAAAGGATCAATACCCCCATACCAACAACCACCACTGGACAAAGCCTTCAAAGTACTCTTCAGTGCCCTCTGAAGATTCCATTCAAAGCACCGCAAGACAAAACTCAACAAGATAGGGAAAGGCACAAAATAAGATTTCTTTTCTCACAAAATATCTCAATTTCCAACACCTTTTTGTTTCACTGGAACACAGCTGTTACTGTTGATATTGGACAACTACTGAAATTATGAGTTACTTGTTTACACTGCAAACAAAGTTCTGCCAAGGAAAGGAGCACCAATATGTACTCATAGGATGTGTCGAACTCCATTCTTACATCCACTTCTGAAGAGCTAAATCAATCTCACTTGTGCAATATTGATTCTGTTTTACAGAACCGTACTGGATAGCAGGGTGTGATAGATGTATTTTAAAGGTTTTCAAAAAGAAAACTAGTTTGATTTGACAGCCAGGCACTCCTTTGTACATGGGAGTAGGTTTCCAATTCACTTTGTACTTTCCATCAGGCTTCTGGTGTCCCCGAAGGAACAGAAACTCATTCATTCTGCCTCTTCTTTGTCAGAAGCTAAATCTAGCTGATCCACTCTTTATGGAAAGCAGTAAGAGTCACTTACTGCCTTTGCAGAACTTTTGATCAGCCACTACAAGTCAGTAGGCAACACCTCACCTTCTCCTGAGGGAAGATCTCTGCCAGAAGAAAGGGAGATGTTGATAAGCTTCATTTTCAGAGGAATCAGTTTGTGCTGAAGGCTACATGGCATTAGGCACTGAGGAATCAACTGGTGTGACATTTGCTTTTAGTATTGAAACATGCAGGTAAACCTTCAAGCTTGTGTTTAGTTTGTGACTAAAGAAAAATCATAAACACCTAATAGGTCTGATGGAGCTGGAGATGACTGTGTTGAATGGGCTTTCAGCTATGCTTTGCAAAGAAAATAACCTAGAATTATCTAGGATTTAAAGATCAACAAGTCCAACCATTAACCTAACACTGCCAAGTCCACCACTAAATCATGTCCTAATCACCACATCTACCTGTCTTTCAAATACCTCAAGGGATGCTGATTCAACCACTTCTTTGGGCACCCTGTTCCAATGTGTGACAACCCTTTTGGTGGAGAAACTTTTCCTAGTATCCAATCTAACTCTCCCCTGGCGTAACTTGAAGCAGTTTCCTCTTGTCCTATCACATGTAACTTGGGAGAAGAGACCAACCTTCACCTCGCTACAACCTCCTTTCAGGTAGTTGTAGCGAGTGAAAAGGTCTCCCCTCGGCTTCCTTTTCTCCAGACTAAACAGCCCCAGTTCCCTCAGCCATTCCTCATAAGACTTGGGCTCTAGACCCTTCACCAGCTTTGTTGCCCTTCTTTGGACACACTCTAGCACCTCAGTGTCTTTCTTGTAGTGAGGGGCCCAAAACTGAACACACTCATTTGAGGTGCGGCCTCACAAGTGCCAAGTACAAAAGGATGATCACTTCCCTAGTCCTGCTGCCACACTGCTCCTGATACAAGTCAGGGTGCTGTTGGCCTTCTTGGCCACCTGGGCACACTCCTGGCTCACATTCAGCCAGCTGTCGACCAGCACTCTCAGGTCCTGTTCTGCCAGGCGTCTTCCCAGCCACTCTTCCCCAAGCCTGTAGTGCTGCATGGGGTTGTTGTGACCCAAGGGCACTTGGCCTTATTGAACCTCACCCCATTGGCCTTGACTCATTGATCCAGCCTGTCCAGCTTCCCATGAAAAGCCTTTCTACTCTCAAGCGGGTCGACACTCCCACCTAACTTGATGTCGTCTGCAAACTTGCTAAGGGTACACTCAATCCCACTGTCTATGTCACTGATGAAGATATTAAACAGCACTGGTCCCTATACGGGCCCCTTAAGTGGGACACCACTTATCACCAGTCTCCATGTGGACATTGAGCTGATTTCTTACACCTGGGGATCAAGAGCATCCTTAAAGATCTGCCAGCTCTGTTCTGCTCCCTTGTCACTGAGGGCAGGGACGTATTTCCTCAAGTTAAACAGGAGGGAAGTTGAGAAAGCAAAATTTTCCAGCACCCTTCAGTTGAATCCAGGTCACAGTAAATGAAACTTCAAAGCTTAACAGAGGAAAGATCAATATGATTAGAAGATGATATCATGGCAGAGAGTATCTCTTAAGGCCAGACAGTTCAAAGTCCCAGTTACTTGATTCAGAGTCAAAGAAGGAACTTCAATGCAAATTCAATATTAAGATTTATTTAAGAACTATATGATCATTTGGTCAGACGACCACAGGTCCCAAGGAAGTGAATTGAAGTTGATTTCTACTCACTCTCCAGAAAATACAGACTATGAATTTGGAGCTGTCCAATTAAACACATAATTTGAATGTGTAAGGAACCCTGGACCTCATGAACCACTGCGGAACTGTAATTCTGGTTATGGAACTGGGGTTAAAACTGCATGTAGTGGCATGAAAGATTGAATGTGAACCAAAGGATCAGGAGCCAATATGGGATTTTGTCTCAGATCCCTCACGACCTTAGATTTAAGAAATTTCCCTCCAATACTTTGTTATAATTTCACAGAAATGCTGATACTGTCAGGTGCCTCTGGAGATCATTCAGACCAACCTCAGCAGTAGTATCACTTTCAGTGGTGCTGTGGTAGGCTAGAGACATCTGGCTTGTTAGCCTAACAACTACTGAGTAGTTGTTCTTCTGCCATTTTGTTTTAGTTTCTTCATTGCAGTTGCAAAGGCAGATGCAACAGATAGATCTCTTATTTTTCAGGTATGCATATTAATGCATTAGCCTACCAATTTGTGGCTTTGCTGTTCCAAAACGGTCTATTATTGGTACTTACAAACCATCAATATTGTTAAGTTTCCAGAAAACACATTCACTGACCATACCCTAATAAAAATAAATAGCAGTTGGGTAAACATTAACTGCAACAGGCATTTATATGGCATAAATAGTAATGTGTGTGCATCAATTCAATCTGGAAAAAATACAAGTTCCTGTACCTAAGGTTTGACCAGATTGTTAGCAAAAACTGAAGACAAATCAAATTCAAATGATGGAGTATGACTATTACTTTTACCTGTCAATCTAAGAAAGATTAGTATTCAAAAGAGAAGGAAGCAACTACCATACTGTTAGAACTGTGGTAATGAAAATGTCTCATAAAAGCACTTTCTTAGAATGACAATATTTTGGAGCAGGAAGGAAAAGGAGAATACCAATTCAGAATTAAACTATTGGGAATCTGTTTACTAAAACACGTTTTAAATATTTTCCAGAACATTCCTAGAAACCAAGAGATAGGACTTGAAGAGTGGTTGCGAGCAGCCAGTAACACATTCAATCTCAAGCCCTTTGCTATAGTTCAAAGAACACTTGAAATTGGGACTAAAAGCTAAAGCCTTTTAATCATGTTTTTTCAATCTCTGTAACTAAGAATAATATGTACTCTGAGCATAGGACGTGCAGTGCACATCTACAAGAAAAGAGCAATCAGTGTATGCTTGCCTGCACCTGAGTAATGCATGAGGATGCTAGTGCCTCTGTGTTCAGGGAGCTTTGGTGTACGGTTAGAGACAACAAGCAATAAAAAGCAGGTTCTTTAAAAAGTTTGCCCCCTTAGCACTCCACTGAGGCAAAATAATTAGGCCTCCCATCCTGCAAATGATAGCTGTGTTTCATATGAGGTCATTTGAAAACGGGTATGGCGGTTCGCTTAAGCGAAGTGGATCAAACTTTCCTCCAAGCTATTTCTGTGCAGCCCCATCAGTCCCAGTGAAGACTTTTGATGTGGATAAGAAGGTAGCTTTGGCCTAAATCATGTGTTTAGAAGCTGGGTTCATCTGTAAAGGCAAATTCAGGTGGGAAAAAAAGTCCAGGGCGTGCTTGCAGCACCTTTGGGTCAGAAGCCCTGAGGGTTGCCTCAGCCTGCAGTGCAGTGGCAAGCCCCCTGGCCACGCTGGCAAACCCTCTGGCCATGCTGGGAAAAAAGTGAGTGCTGCCAGCGCACCTCCTAGGAGCTGCTGTCATCTGCACAAAGGTCATGCTCTGAGGTAGATCGTTATGAAAAGCCACTGTCTCCAGAGCCAGCTTGGGGAGGATTTACCAATGAGCAAATAACTATATGAACTCAGGGCTTTGCAGTGGGTCTCAGAAACACCGCCACTACTGGTTAGAGGGATCAAGCCACTGAATTTCTGCCTGGCAATATAGAGCTTGTGCCAGATTTGTGAATTTTGGCAGCTTCAGGA
Source organism: Arenaria interpres (assembly GCA_013399435.1). Classification (NCBI taxonomy): domain Eukaryota; kingdom Metazoa; phylum Chordata; class Aves; order Charadriiformes; family Scolopacidae; genus Arenaria; species Arenaria interpres. The sequence goes on from VXAK01009133.1 coordinate 149,897, forward strand.
GGACACGCACTGCAGCCTCCTGTGAATTCTCCTCATTGGCCAGCAGTGACTGAACCACCAAGAGATGCCATCAGTGGCCACATGGTTCTGCCTCTTCTCTGCACTGACTGTAGACCCTGGGGCAGAGTACGGGTACAGGAGTCGGATCATTACCCCGAGCAACCCGAAAATCAGCTCTACAGAGAAGCGCTTAGTTTTCAGTTGCACCAGCAGTCTGACCTGACCTGCACCCTGTGTGGGGTAAGCACAAGGAGGCAGGTGAGAACTGTATCGCTCTTTTAGCTGCAGTCACAGGTTACTTGGGCTTCAGTTTGTGTTCATGCCAGGAAACCCTGGAGTCCGAGTACTGCAAGGCAATGTCTGACCTGGCATAAGGCCTAAGAGCGCAAAGCTAAACTTTTGGCATTTTTAAACACATTCAGACCTGCAGACTGAATTGATCTCAGCTCAGGGCACTTAGTGTTGTGACCATGATATTTTTTATCTGGTACTAACAGCCAGTTCTAATATATTAGAATCACAGCCTCAGTAAGCTGAACATGGCAGCAGTACAAGCTAGTGGTGTTAGGTAGAATGACAACACACATCAAACTGCCAGCATACATAAATTCAGCTAACAGTTTGCACACTGAATACTTATATGTGTTTGAGGCATATAGGAACCAATCATTTCAAGAGTAACAGCCTTTTTTTCATTGCTGTAAAGTATTAATTGTGTGACACTCAAATATCCCCTTCCTGACAGTAAGATCAATTTATTTCTAGTTCAACCCAGGATTCAAACTGACAGTTGCACCATTGCAAGTGATTCTCTGTGCAATTGTTCGGTAAAGACACACTCAGAAGAAATGTAAATTGCCAATAATCAGTAGGTATGATAACTGAGTCCCCTGCTGAGCTTCTGGTAGCAAAGCACTTTGATGTCTGTGTAGGCTATTATCCACTTGCTCTCTGAATGCCTGAGCTGACACGTCTGCTGGTTGGGCTCGATCCCACTGTTAATTCAAGCTCCACGAATGGTTACTTTCTTCCCTTAAATGTAGATTATTTTCCATGATGAATGATTATTCTCAGTTGAATGGATTTGCTCTTTTTGGAGGTGCAGGCTGCAGCCGAGCTGGAGCGAGCGGAGGTAGGAGGTGAGGAGCCCTGAGAATTCCTCAGCCAGAGCTGGCCAGCACTGGGTCACCTCACTTTTTGCAGACACATTCACAGGACTGGTCCTTTTAGAAGTGGTTCGGAGTTAAGGAAAGAATCATCCATTTAGCTACCTGAGGCATTCACATTTGCATTTTGCTCTATTATGATGGTGATTCGTGCACAGCAAACAAGAAAAACAGTCTAGAAGTCAAAAGGAAATGTATCAATGTGGCCATCCCACCCTGCCATCCCACTGTCACATCTCACTGTACTTTCCACCTTGTTTATTAATACCTTCCAAACTTTCTTTACTGTACAGACTAGGGAATACCATACATACTAGAATTAAATTATTTACAGGAGAAACACTCTTTTAACAGGTTTTTTTTTTTAACTATTTAATTAGTTCTTGTTCACTTCATTTCAGCTCTCTTGGGTATCCCCAAAGGCTGTATTTTTCTTTCTTTGAGGCAAATTTACACAATAGATGAAAGTTCTTATAATAATCAAGTTTTATCAATAATCCCTTTTCTTCCTGGCTGTGTAAACTTGAATTGGCATTTCAGAGTAAACATCAAATAATGAAAATGTAATTAAATATTGATGGTTTGAGGAATAGGAATAAATCTTTTTTTTTTTTTTTTTTTTTTTTTTGCATTACTTTTGGCTTTTAGAAACTCTTTTAGGGTAGTTCTTAAATTAGATAATCTGAATAGGTTTGATTCAACTACCCTACAGAATATACTAGTGTAAAGGAGAAGGTCTAATGTCGTTGGAAAAAAAGGCATTAGACCCCTTTTTTTCCATTTGTATCAACACCACCTTCCAACTTGAGAAGCTGCAAATCCTCAGGTCTATAACAATTAGCTTACTGGGATGTCATCTGGAAAGAATAATTTAATAAAAAACTAAGAGGAATTTGGAATCTTGTTTTCTTTTATTCTTCTTTCTGAATCAAATATTGATCAGAAATTCCCAGCTGAAGTCTGTCTATAGTTTTACTTTGGTCCTAGAGATGCGGGAATGCTTCTGTTCCTTCCAAGATGACTACTAACCTGCCGCCTTCTGTCTCCCTCTGTGTTCCACCAGGTTACCAAGATGTTGGCTGTGGTGGTGGTCTTATTTGCATTTCTGTGGATGCCCTACCGCACACTAGTGGTGGTCAATTCCTTTCTCTCCAGCCCCTTCCAAGAAAACTGGTTCCTGCTATTTTGCAGAATCTGTATTTATTTAAATAGTGCCATCAATCCTGTAATTTACAATCTCATGTCCCAGAAATTCAGAGCAGCCTTCAGGAAACTCTGCAACTGCCAGCAGAAACGGGACAAAAAACCAGTCAACTACAGTGTGGCCCTAAATTATAACGTCATTAAAGAGTCTGATCACTTCAGCACTGAACTAGAAGATATTACTGTCACCAATACCTATCTGTCCTCTGCAAAATTGTCCCTTGGTGATACGTGTTTGTCATCTGAGGTAAGAACTAATACATTTTAATGTTTGATGTATAGTCCTCATGAACCAGAACATTCCTGTCCACAGGGCTGTACTGGGGTAGCCTTCAGCTGGGACAGCACAGTGAAGGATCAGGGAAGGCTGGTGGCAACAGGCAATGTACCACCAAACAGGGCATGGCAGAGAAGGAGAGCTGCCCAGCTCTGGCAAGTGATGCTCTCAAAATGCCTTGTGCCACAGATTTGGGTTATGGGAAAGGCTGAGTAAAAAAACATCAGCTGAGCCTTACTTCCTGAGGAGCAGAGGGCAATGGTGGAGCACCAGAGTGGTGCTCAGGCACAGTGCCTCAGCTACATGCCTGGCAGGAGGGTGAGCATCGGTGGCTGAGCTCAGAGATTCCTCCTGGGCATGCTCTGGCTGCCTGCAGGAGGACAATGGGGCGTTTTCTTGTGCCTCAGCCCCTGGTTCCAGCTTGGGGTTAACTACCCAATGTCACCACGCAGCTGGTGCTAAGAGAAGACATGGATCCCCTCACAACAGCGCTCTGGTCCTGATAGAGCTGAAAGCCATATCCATTTCCAAGCTACCTGCACCATCCCCACATGTAGCACATCTCCCTAACCCAGCTTTCTTCCACATGGTGATGCATGTTACTGCTTTCATGATGCCTTTTTACACAGTACTAAAATGCTGATCATGAGCCTGTATACCTTAGAACTTGCAATACACATGATCCAGAGAGAGACTTAGTTTTTCATTTCTTTTTAAGAATGATATAAAAATGAAAAATATTTTTTTCTCAGTTTGCTTCTTCTCTCCTAACTTTCAGGCCTGAGGCCAATCCTGTTCTGGGTATGCAGTCATATAAAATCTTTGGATGCTTCGTTTCCACCAAACTGTATGAAGTGTAAAAGCATTTCTGCTCACAGAATTGCAGGAGTTACCATATATCTCTACACACCTGTCTGTGTCCTGCAAGAAAAAGGAAACTCCTGGGAGTGAAAAAAAAAAAAGCAATTACTGACTGAATGAAGCTCTTTTGACATAACTTTAAGCATGTGAGTTGACTTCAGAGGAATCCCCAAATCCTTCGTCTCATGTATTGGCCCAACAGCAGTCTGCGCTCTCAGGAAGAGCAAAGCTGCCCAGAACTTCTCCAGGGATGCAGAGCAAGACAGTGGATGATGTTCCCAGTGAAGATGAGAGGGCGAGGAGAGGAGCTGCCCTCCTTCGTGGCTGCTGCCTGTCCCGAGAGCACCGGCACCGTGCCGGGCGGTGCCAGAGGGGCCCGTCCAACAGCGGCCAGAGCCACTGCCCATTACAGTAATTACCTGCCATTGACTCCTTCATCCCACAGCCGTGCAAATCTAATTGGAGGCATCATAGCGTGCCTCAATAAGCAGATATCTGATGGCAAAGAGCACAGAATCTTTTTTTTTATTTTTTTGTTAAATTCATCGCAGGGAATAAACAAATTAAAGTCAGTAGGATGCTGTAAAAAAAATCTTTTTTTTTTTTAGCAAGCTAGTTTATAGATGTACCACTTTAAATTTAAAGTCTCAGCTAATACTGAATCTTGTCTGAGCTTGACAGGTATTGAAGAGTATTGGACAGGCTTTTACTAGTTAATTTTATCTTGGTTCAATAGTAATTGTGTCTCAGACCGCTACAGGGGGTTTATGGCTTCAATATAGATAATGACTGGGGAAAAGAGGAAATTTCAGTGAAAAATGTCACTTTTTTTCATTTTTTATCTCAAACGTTAGAATTAGAATACTTCAGAAAATAAAAAAGGTGTTTTGAAAGATTGATTGGCTGTATATTTGGCTGGAAAGAGAAAACAGAGTGAAAGCATTGCCACCTTTTCTTAATTTTTCTAGTTCATCGTAATTTTCCCTTTACATGATGACCTTGAGCACTGCTTCAGATAATCTGGAGCCAGAGACAAAAATTTATGTTATAAAAGATCACTTTCTGAACTCGTTGTACTCACCCTGCGTGCTCCAGCTGCAGCTGAGGTTACCGAGCTCCGTGGCTCTTCCCTGTGAGAAGTCACCATTGGCGGCTCGTTTGCCAGCACGGCCACTTGCCTGGTCTTCCCTCACTAGCCAGTGACAACTGGGGCCACAGACTCACCATTCCCCGGCTGAACTCAGCATATAACTTCAGCTTTGCTCTAGACCAGCTCATGTTCTTGCTGGAATTATGTTTTCCCGTTCCTGTGCAGCAGTAACAGAAACTCGGGAAGATGCCTGTGGGTTCTTGTTTGTTATGAACACTTTGCGCAGCTTGTCTACATGGCATTTAAAAAGCATGTAAAAAATAATTGAAAAATCCTATCCAGTGTGGGATAAAGGAGGTAGCGAGCCCTGTAAGGCTTCCCTATCCAGTTTCTCTTCGCATGTACAGCCGCTTCCCCCACTCAAACCAGTTTCGCTTACATTCAGCCATATCTGCAAACTTACAGAGAACTAAAAATACTCCGATAGCTCTTAGATTTAAATTTCAATGCGAACATGTCTGTTGAATCCAAACCCCTCCATTTGATGTTCTTTGGATGGCAAGAAGGAAGGAAACAATATGTATCCTGCTCTGTCTTCATTTTTGCTTTAAGGTCTGTTTTAACTTTGCAGAGCTCCCCAGGCACTTTGTACCCTGGTGGAGCGATGGCAGGGCATGGAGGGGACCAGCAGGAGGTCTTTAACCAACAGCAAACATGATAAGCTTACTCCAGAAAGCCCTTTCTGTCTTTTATTTCCATCAGCACTTGCCTTTTCAGTTTGGCAAGCAGAGGTAGCAAGACCATGGATGTATCCTGCTTCTTGAGACTTTTCGCCCAAATTGTGGGGAGTCAGTGTTAAAAGCAGGCAGCACAGGGTACCAGAGGCAGGCTGGACGCTTGAGCCTCTCCTCCGAGGCACAGGAGTTGGCAGAGCTTGGGCTGGAGGAGAGCTGGCAGCCGGACCCACGAGAGCTGTGTTGCAATGTTTTCTAAATCTTCTGCATCGGGGCCCACAGAACCAGAAGGGGGATGTCTTGGACTATTTGCTGCTTTAAAAATAATAAGGAAAAAAAGGAAGAATGACAGAGTAAGTCACACGGCAGCCAAGCAGGCAAAGCTGGCCAAGGGTCGTCTGTCAGAAGAGTACAATACCAGTGCTGTTCTAGAGGGAGTACCTAGCAGTCATAACTGCAATACGATAGCAGTGACACACACTTTGAACAAACCTTTCCTTTGAAGAGCTTGATGTGAAATTTTGGTTCCATGGCATTGTACTGCTCACACTTGCTTAAAGCTACAGTTTGCCACCCTAAGGAGAAGTCAAGGAGAGCACCACAACCTGTATAATGTTTCTTCCAGAGCAACTGTCGCAGTAAAATGAAATTATCTGGGAAATCTTACACAGGCATTTATATTTACTTATTCAAGAGACATATGCAAAGAAAAAGCAAGTTCCTCTATCTGGCTGAGCAAAGTCTTCATGTGCAATCAGCCAGCACCTCTGGCAGCCGATCAAAACCGATCCCTGGATCCATACTGGTGGGAGAAGGTGCAGAGACAGCTGCCGGTGGAACCGGCGCGGCACAGGGAATTTCTTTCCCTCTTCAAATGCTGTTATCAGTTAGGCATCTATCTGGTGCGTTCAGACCAGGCCCTCCCTCCCCGAGTTCCTAAAGAGGTGCCAGAACTAGGTCCTTTTCTTAGTTAAAAAGCAAGCTGACCCCCGGGACAAGTAGCAGGCAAAGGGTGTGTGCCACGGAAGCCTGGTTATGCTGTTGGGAGCACAAGCGGCTGGGCTAAGAACTAAGTGTTCGTGTAATTACCATATCACAAACTTACACTTTTATCTTGGCCCTTTTCAGAGTACAGACTGAAGTACAGCTCTTATAGAATGACAATATCAGAAGTAAATTCTCTCCTTTACTTACCTGTTTGCTCAAAAAGTAACTTTCTGCTTTATCAGCCTCCGTCTCCATAGTTGTTTTTTTTTTCAGATAAGGTGAGGTGAGGTATTTAAACCCATATTCTTGGTGAGGTTTCATCAAGGGCTAAAACCTTGGAATGAAAAATGAAAAATAATTATTTCATGCTGATATTTATTTGCGCAAACAGAAATGATTATGCATGAAAAATTGTGTGCACAAATGTAATATCTAAAATTGCAGATTTAAGTTAAGGTATGATTTTAACTCAAAATGTGCTGTGACTAGCTTTTTATAGATGTTATTCATTAAATCCATGCTAATTTTGTACTGATTCCTACAGCTAAGACTATGAAACTTTGCTAGGTATCTTGCCAATGTGATTTTAGATCTATTTCTGTGTTTGCCCTTTGTTTATAACAGCAACTAACCTTTTTTTCTTGTACCTAGATGTTGTATATTAAATATGTGGGCATGAATTTATTTAAAAAAACTGTGTGATTTTAAGTCTATTAATAATATAGCAAACTTCTTTGCTAGAAGTGAAAGTGACTGGATCTCAACTACTGACTGCAGTAATATAACTATCTTTATATACATATTTTGTGGATAACAAATTCCTTTGCAACATTTAGTTTGGAAGAATTGTCTAGGTGTTAACAATACTGAAATCCATGTCTATATGCTCACTTAATGGCTTTGATGAAAGAGATTGCATTCTTACTGCGATTTTACCTGGAACTTTACCCATCATGCAACAGAAGAGCTGCTGCTGTAGCATCTGGCTTTTGTAGCTACACTGCTCCCCGTGTGAAATACTGAGATGGTGGAAACTTCAGTGTTGGTAAATTGTTCAGCCGAGAAAGGTTAAGCGTATTTAAAAAACACTTTGATTCAAATTAGTGGATGACCTCTTTGAGGTCAGAGTTAAGGGTATATCAAAGCAGCTCCAACGAACTCTGAAGGGGGTTATGATGTTCCTGTGGAAATGTCAAATGATAAAGCTCTCACTAGATTCTCTTCAAAACCAGTTATCCAATACAACTGACTGAAGGACTGATCCTACTGCAGGGCCTGCTGCTGTAGCTCCCTTACTATACAGTGATTGCTCGGATCAGTCACTTGGCCCTTGGAAGCAGACAAATATTTCTTGGTTGATTTTTAAAAAGCTATTCCAAAAAAAGAAACCCAGATCTGAGTATTGTCACAATGGACATATTATTTCAAGAATGTACAAAGCTAAATTGTTCTTTCAACAACGCTACATATGCTTATTTCTTTCTCCATTATTGTATGAATTCTTACTGTGTACAGTTGTTTTATTTGTTACAAACTGCAGTGAAATTTCAAAAAGATCTTTCAGTATTTTGTTCTCTCTTCTTCAGATAGAATTGTTTCTGTGCTGTTTAGTTCTTTGCAATAAAAGATTGCTTTCTCCAAATTCCTTCATGACTACCGGAATACAGTGATACAGCAATTGCCAATGAATTGATTTGGCTGAAATGATTGGGACTCCTCGGAAATTTGAATCCACACATACTATTCAAGAGCAGCTGGTTAAGAAGGAATTTCTGTTTCACCTACCCAGAGTAATTCTGATCTCATCCTGTCACTACGTATGGTTTATAAATTTTTTTATTAATACGATTGTGAAATTATTCATAGAAATGTACATCTGATAAACATATTCCTTCTAAAAACAAAGAACAACTTTTGTTCAAAAGATGCATGCCACTGTGAAGATTAATTTGTGGTGGATTCTTGTTGCTACTCTAATAAAATATTGAGCAAAATAATTGTACTGCAACTTCGTAATTTTTTAACAACCACTTGAATACATACCTTTTGCCTTGGCAATGAAGAGATAATGTAACATCATCCTTTGTCATCTGTAGAGGAATAAGCATCATAGAAAAGCAAGCTTTGCTTCCTGAAGGAAGAGCAGCTTGCCAACAGTCTAGCAGTTACAATGCTTAAACACGAGAAGATTCGTGTGAATCTTTTTCTCTGCTACAAGGATTATTTATGCATTTTGCACTGGACAGCACTAAACCAAAAAAAAAAGAGAAAAAAAAAAATCATCTTAGGAGTAGGGGCAGAGACCAGAAGCCACTTTTCTTGGGACTCCACAATCAGCTTAGTTGTATCTCCTACTTGATTGGTACTGCCTTGCTTTTCTGGTGATGTCAGCCACTTGTGCTTGGAAACACCCTCAAGAGGATGAGTGGAAGTACTTGTTCTTTTCTGATATTACTCCAGGTAATGCATTAGAAACTCACTCTCCTGTGAAGAAAGATATACACAAAGGCTGAATTTCCTAGAGGCTAGACTAAAGCCAAATGCATGTCTCTCATTTCCTGCATGAATGCTCTATCACTAGTAGTAAAGAGAGGTGGCTCATTCTCCCATAAGATCTTCCTGACTTTTGTGAATCCCAGGCAGTAGGTTTCTTAATCTTTTCACTTGGTGCTCAACTAAGGTTTTCTACATGGGGATGAATAGCCCCATACATGGTGGGGGCTGACCTGCTGGAGAGCTGCTCTGCAGATATGAGGCACTATGAATCCTGATGAACAAGTTGACCATGAGGCAGCAATGATGCCTTGAAGCAAAGACAGCCACAAGCCTCCTGGGCTGCATTAGATAGCTCATTGCCAGCAGGCCAAGGGAGATAATCCTTCTCATCTGCTCAGCCCTGGTGAGACACCATGGGGGTACAGTGTCCAGTGCTGGGCTCCTCAGGGTGACTGGAAATGTAATTCAATTTAAAACCAATATGAGCTTCTATTTAGAAAGAAAGATTCCCCTGATAGAGTCAGTGCAGGGCACTGCTGGAGTAGGGTTTTGAACTGGCAAAACAGTTCTGATCAAATATGGCAATTCTGGCATTGGAGTTATTTCAGGAATGAAAATCTTAAACATTGAAATCCAAATATAAATTTTCAATTAGATCAAAAAGAGATCATTTAGATTACTATTCTTGATTGCATTCATACATACACACACATATATATATATTTCTAACACATACATATATATGTTTATATCTACTACAACTTAATATGAAACCATATTTTCCTCTCAAGTCTACTGTATTATTAATGGATGTCTGTGGACATGTAACTACTGTAGTAAAATCCCAAGGTTTTCAGATATTTCTGGATTCGGAAATGGAGAACAAATCCTTCTCAAGGCTATGAGAAGACCAGAGGAAAAGAGCAAGAATACATTTAATTTCCAGGTACATCATTAGTTCTTCAGTGGAAAAATCAATTAATTTGGAGAGTCAGTATAAAAGAAATTAAATCTTACTTTTTTTTTTTTTCTTTTGAGCAATGAACTGTCAAAATATCACAAAGACATATAACTACAAAGGAAGATAAGAAACAGAGACAGTCTCACTTCTGACAGAAATGTAACAATTTCTCCTATACAAGAGGAAATAGAGCACCAAAAATCTTCTAGTTTATGGTATGCTTCTCTAAGAATCATAGCTATAAACAAGGATTTAATAACTTACCTTTACTTAGGTAAATAGACACCAGAACAAACAGAGAATTATTAGTTAGAAGTCATAAAGTCAATGGTTAAAGTCATACAGGAAGAGTTTGGGCAAATAAACTTTTTGATTTGTTACTCATTTAGAAGCTTATTTTATGAACCAGTTATATTCAAAATTTAAACTGTTTTGATTGACCTGATATGAAATCATATGGAATCTTTCTTCATTAGAGGAAGACGATTTCTAGGTAGGTGTCCAGCAAAGTCAATGGTTAATAATTCATAGCAAAATTGGATTAAATCTGAAATTGCAATAAGCAGCTCAATCGGTAGCTAATTTCTGTTGTACTGAACTAGGAGACCAAAGCACTGTGAAAAATGAGCAGCATGCTTATGCTGGTATTTGGAGTCTCTTTCAGAGATTGATTTCAGTAGGGAAAAATTAAGGGAAAGCAAAGCTGCATCTGGGCTTACGGATCTGTACCCCAAGCGCGTGATATTCCATCATACAGCAAAGTATTTCTGCTCTACACACGTTTCTGATCCAAATGGGATGTGGAGAAAATCTCTCAGTCTGCCAAGGCCAAAGCATGGGGCAGGCAGACAGACAGAATGTAAGAAAAAACAGAAAACAATAACAATCTCATATTATAAGTTTCTATTGAACATAGGGTAGGTGAATACTCCTTCTCATATTTAACAACCATTTATATCCTATAGCTTGGATATATCCAAATAGGGAATAATGAAAATAAGATTATAACAAGAGATTTTCACTCAAAAGCTTCACTTGACTCATAGCTTCCAATAAAAAAAGGTAAAGAAACAGGTAGAGTCTGAAATAAGTGTCATCCATCAAACAGGGATCATTTGTGAGGCAAGATACCATCTTGTCTATGATGTGCGTGCCCTGATTTTATATCAATTTCAGAACATAATGATGCAGGTCTCCTGCCAGCTCCACAGCAGAAAGAGGTCCTGTAACAATGAAACAAATCTCTTTTGTCCACAAACAGGTTTTTCTTTCAAGTTCTGGGCAATAACTATATGAAAGAAAATAAATAATAACATGAGACAGCTCCCAGTGTCTGGAGGCATTACAGGCAGCAATTCAGGATGACAGATCAGTCTCATATGCCACTGATTTATATTTGAAATACAGCAAAGCACTTTTAGAAGGCATTTATGGAAAGATTTATGGTTTCTTGAGAGGCATGCTGTATTGTGTTCGGGCAGACGTTGTCATTCATGCGGGTCAGCGAGTTATTCAGCGCACCAGATGAATGCTTAGAAACGAAATGGGAAAAGATGGCTCTGTTGTGTGGAAGCCTCTTCAAAAATTGACTCTTTATAATGTAAACATGAATTTTTTAAATGTAATAATGGAGTCTACCTTGTTTATTCAGAACAACAATTAAAAGAGTGAGGAATACTGCGAGCGCACACAACGGACATGTGGAAGAGGCAGATGGCTATGTCTCTGTTGCAGTAACTACAAGTTGGTCTAATTTTTTAGAGGTCAAGCTGTACATCAAAGAAACTTCAAAAGCTGCTCCTGTTACATTAAAATAAGACGAGACAAAATTCTTGAAAGAGGCTGGTGTGTGTGATGGACTGAAAATCATAAGGGAACATGGACTGAACTCAGATGGTGAGATTGTCTTTTTCTAAATTACAAACTCTAGTTTAATTTCCCCAGTGGTATGACATTCTGGAGTGGCAGACTGAAGCTCAATAGGCTACTCCTTATTTTGACTGCTTAAATTAAATGTTTTGGTGTTAAGGAAAACTGTTCTGCAAGCGACAATTGTTGTAGTGAATAGTAGTGTTCTGCTGCCCTCGACACCATTAAGAAGTGGTAGAGTCTCTGGATCACGCCTAGCCCCATGGAAAGTGACACTCTCGCAGGCAAAGGGCAGGAGTGAGCCTGGCCTGGTGATATTCCCAGTAAGCACTTTGGGTGTTGCCACCCTCTTTGCAAGGGTAAGAGAATTTAGACGGTATGGACACAGACCATGTGCTGCTGGATGTGAAGCCAGCAATCAGATGGTGGTCTAGTTTGAGTATTAGCGTAGGCACACTCTGTCTCATGGGAAACAAATGAGTCTAGTATCTTTTATTTATCAATAGATTCCTCTTCTCCAAAGGTAGTAATTCATTTTTCTACCCAATCTCCATAATGAAGTTAAACTCATAGCAGGTGCTCTCTGCCTCAAGTTTGTTCCTTCACATCCAGATCCAAAATTGGACTTGTGTACTAGAAAGCTTGTTTGGTTTCTTGAATGACAGTAGATGGTCTAATAAAATATATTACTTCTCCCTAAAATATATCATTCTGCTATTATAGACAACAAGAAGAAAAACTACTATATTATGGATTAAAATTTTCATAGAATAAGTGTTTTATACTGTTTGCAGATTGTGCTGCTCACCAGAAACTGATAAAAGGACAAGAGAAATAAGCATCACAATGCAAAGAAAGACGACCAACTGAACATGTTTAAAAAAATACTATAAAAGGGTAAACACCATCTAATTATGCCAGTAGCTAATTACAGCTTTATAAGCACCCTTCTCAAAGTGCTGAAGCTTGTACTGAAGTGCTATAAAAAATTCTTCATATCACCAAATTCATCAAACACAAGCATATGCTTGGTGACCTCTATGTTCTTAAAAGCTTTGCAGAACAATATTGGCTAATTAATTAGAACATTCCTTTTAAATAAAAAAGTATATATAAGCAACACCTCTGTGAACTGACGTAGTTATCAAAATTCAGGACATAATAACAGCAAGAAATCAGCTTGTAGAGAAATCCCCCAGCCTGTGATTTCAGAGAGATGAATCCCCTTCCCTTTGCACCCTGTAGGTCAAGCTCAACAACTCCAGTTGCTGCCTCTGGCACAAAAAGCCTACTGCTGCTGCCCTGTTTTCTGCTGAGGAAACCACGGCACAACTCCACCCTGACCATTCACATCAGCTCTCGAGACCGTGACCTCTGCCTGAGACCCCTCACTGCACAGGGGGACATCACTGCCACCTATACGGAGCCTCTGCAGAGGTGGTGTCCCCCTTCCTCCCGCTCCCCTGTGCCAGTTGCCTTGAGTATGCTGCAGCTCACCCGGAGAAAAGAGGAGTTGTGATGCTAGTAGCAACGATGGCACCATACGTGAGAGAGCTATCGCAAACAACAGAGAGAGAAAACTCCACCTTATGTTAAAATGTAAGACTAAATCAGAAATAGGGGGTTATTTTCTGCTTTTACCCCAATAATAAGACATCACAGACTTTTCAAGCCTGATGTCATCTTAGTCCTAAACACTAATCTTAGGCTGGGGACAGCTATCACAATAAGAGAAGACACTGGGATGAATTCTTTCTTCCCACTTAATGAAGGTGGTAAGAAGTCAGATTTTTCTGATTATGATTTTAGCAAAAAAGCTGGACTTCTGTCAGTATTTCAGAAATCTATCTCTAAGACTGTGTCAGAGCAGCATGAACATATTAGATGCACTGCGGGAAATAAAAGACTGCATCAAAAAATATCTCAAACGGGAAATAAGTTCTTTTAATTCCTTCTATTTCAGTACTCAAAAGACAGTCCTTGAAGTGATACCCCTCAGTAAACCCAAGTGAACAGAGTGCATATGTAGGAGAGCTGCTATCAGTAAGGCAACTAAACGAGAATTTATAACGTGCATCTTGTAAGGTTAACCACTGAAACCTACGTTTATTAACCATGGGTTTAATCCGCATACGTTGACATCCGCAAGTGAAATGAACAACAAGAAACCTCTGAGCTCTGCGGCACAGATCCAACCTCCAGACTTCTGGGTGAAGATGTTTTTTTTCTTTAGTCTGTGGTCAGAAGGATATTTTTTTTCCACCCAAAGGATGCTATCTGATGCATCCTTTCCCTCTTGCTCTAGGCCATCTATGATCCCCTAACTGTGCTGTTCAAGCTGCAAATCCCATTTGATGGTTTGGGGCTGGGAGGGAGTTGGAGTTTGATTTCTAACTTCGATTGGTTTCCTCAGTTCACTAAGATGAAATAGTGAAATTCATAGAGCACATAAAAACTAGTACGAGCCCCCTCTAGCCAAGTGTCACTTCTGCTCCCCAAAACATCACTCCTTTGTGAAGCTGCAGGAGCTGCCTCCTCCAAGGCATTGCCACTGCTCCCCAGGGGCGCGGGAAGCAGGGAGCCCTCTCTGTGCAAAGATTCTGAGGAAATCAACTTCTCAGAGGATTTTCCCGACAGCAGAAGAGGCAGTTGGATTTGCACGCACATTCTTCCAGTTAAAGTTTTCAGTCTTCTTAGTCCCTTTGGATTACTTCCAATAAAATTTTCTCCCAGTTTGTACATTAATTTTGGGGAAAGTTTCCAATATTTAAAGAGACTGTGTAGCATTTATGGCCTGGGTTTTATTTCACTTCTTTTTTTGAGTTGTTTATTTGTTGTTCCCCAATAATGTGGCTGGAACAGGCTAAGGTATGAATTGCTAATTGTATGGCTAATCAACAGGTGTTTTGCATTAACAGGGACTGTGTCTTTCCAAGGCCTGAGTACTTAAGTTTGCTAAGCTCCTTTGGAAAAGGAGTAATAAAAGTGTTGAACATCAGTACAGTTATCCTTGCTGCTTATTTTCCCCAGGTAGCAAGTCTGTAGAAGAGAAACAATTATTGTGGGGGAGCGAGAGGGATTTTTTCTCTAAGTAAATTATAAACCACTGTAAAGGTCAACGTGGTGTGTTACTGTGTTGTCTTTTACATAATGACTAGGGGATTTAAAACTTAACTTTTGTGACATGAAGACAGGATGTCACATGAATCATTCCTTGCCAGCATGACTAGAAGCTGTACCAATCTAATCACTCATTGATATATCCTTTGGAATGTCATTTTTTCATAGTCCCTCATTTGATGAAATTAATTGAAAATTAATTGAAATTAATTGAAAACTAGAGGCCTGTTTTACTGATGAGAAATGGAAGGGCAAGGCAAAAACACCTTCTGCTTCTACATCTGTTACCATCAATTCATCAATAAATGGAAGTAGATCAAAAATTGGTTTGAGATTTTCCAAGTTTCAGAACTTGATTGAAAGATACAGTATTACTTACTTATACACAGAGCAATTATTCCTACAGTTGATCCAGCTGGTAGTAGAAATGAAAGAAAGCAGTGAAAGGTTTTTGAAGCATAGCATTTGCCTTTCAGGACTGATAGCTTCAGAAATGCAAAGGGCTGGAATAAGGGAACCAGCAAGATCGCACTACACTATGTCTCCTTTAATAATGCCACATGAAATCAGAGGATAAAGCTTGATAAGAAATATTTTTTCATCTTAATTTTATGTCAAGAATGTGGTTCAGAACCTGCAAACAAGAATCTCTGGACCTAGCTCCCCCAGGCCTTACAGATACCAGAGTCCATCACAACATGCACCACTTCCAGCTCCTTTTCCCTCCCTTCAGCTGCCACTGCTTCTTTAACAGCTCAGCATGAGGACTGGTCAAGAAGCATCCTTCATTATACACTGGCTGTTTCTTTTGAGGGTCTTTCACAACACATAAACAACATATGTGCTCTGAGCAAAACATCTGGATAGTTCAGAAATTGCTTTCTTCAAGTAACACACTTTAGCATCTCAAAAACCCAGAATATCAAAATAAATTGAAAATTTAGAGTTCTTACCATCTGCAATGCCAGATTCTGTACTTGACTTCCAGTGCAGCACAGCAGTGAATTCTTTCAGAAAACCAAATGGATGTAGCTAAGGAGTGAGTGTTAGGCACAGTGGATTTAGCCTCAGGACCTAAAAGCATTACTCACTACTAGAGAACAACTCCCAGTAAGTAATAAAATTTTAAAAAAGACTACACGAGTGGGGAAGCCATTGAGCAGCGAGTACTTGCCCTAGTTCCACATTTTGTGACAGTGTTGAGGAAAGGGATATTGTATGCTTCACACTGCAATTTGTGTGCTAATTACACCTCACAGTCACATGGAGAAAAAGGCGTTTTATCTGAGATCTGATTCTATGCGGTGGTTTCAGTGAGCACTGAAGGCTGTTGAGGGTAAAGACCTGTGTGCTGCTCAGTCCTGTAAATTAATGTTAGTGCTTTGCTAATTAAGTATTTTCCTTTAAATAGAATGAAAAAAATAAAGATGATGAATATAAAGAGCTTGTCACTCATTTGAAAGTCACCTTCTGGTACTGCAAACCCTGAGGATGCAATAAAGATATAAAAAATCTTACATATTATGCATGAAATTCATTCAGTTATCTTTCTTGACTATAACTGCTCTCAAAATATTTGAACTTTTCTCAGCTGTGGTGATTTACAGTCAGGCACAGGTGATGGACTTATTCAAGCACATGGAGCCATACAGCAGAGACACCAAAGTTCCACCTGGCTGGGGCTTGCCTTCCAGCAAGGAGGCTCTCAGAGAAGATATGCCACCAAAGAAGGTAGTTTAGGTATAGTTTAATGGTGTGCACCTTACTCCTGATGGAGACTCATGGGGCATCCTGTGGCTCACTTCCTCTTTTCTGCCGGATTAGGGGCCCGGCATGTGGATTTGCACACATTTCCCTGCTGTGTCCCAAGGTGGAGAAGCTGAGAGGTCCAAGGAGGCCCAACACAACTTCAAGATGAAGGACGGACTTTTGGAAATTACAAAGGATTTCTGCAGTTTAATCAGTTTAAAATTAGAGGAGATGGACTCAACTACATCAGCAGCTTCCCAGTGGTAGAGGAGCATAACCTGTTGGTAATATGCAGAGCTAACGAGGAGTCCCAAACATCTCAAATTCTCTCTGACACATGAGATTTTATAGAAGTAAAAATAAACCTTGACTTGTCTAGTTTTGAGGAACACATTCCTTAATTATAAAGGCATCAGTGTTTATCTGATTTTTCAGACAGAAAGAACAAGCAGCTTCAAAGTGCAAACACCTACCCTTCATTTCACTGGGTGAGAATTAAGATGCCAATGATAATGTTGTTAAATGTCAGCATTGTCAATTAATTTGACAGCCCTCTAAGTACATAAGAAACGAGAGGAAACATCTTATTATGGAGACCCAAACTATTCACTTTGAATGACAGCTCGCTTTCGTGAGATACTAATTATGTGTGGTCTTGCTGAAGGGGATTTGGGCTGAATCTGTTTCTTCGCAAATCAGATCGATTTTCCAAAGCTGGGAAGATGCTGGGTTTGATAACTGCAACTAGCACTGACTCAAGAGCAAATAAATTTTATCATCAAAGATTGTGGCAATATGATCGTGATTCCATGGCTGTTGAAAGCATACCTTATGACATGTTCAAAGGAATCATAAATCTCATAAAACCATTGCCAGCAATAATTGATTATGTTTCTTCAGTGGATTGTTTCATGTGTTTTCTAGACAAGGTATTGATAATTGTACTCAAAACTCTGGGGCCAGTTAGTTAGGAAAACGGAGTCCTTCCTAAAATCAGATCATAACTGAAGATTCCAAGCAAACTGAGGATTGTTTTAACTTTGAAACTCATTTTGCAAGCAGTTAATGTACTCGCTTTAGTCTTTATCCAGCCTCTTTGTTTTGTACAAAGGCCAGACTTTCCATGCATTTCTGTGGCTGGAAGTTAAAGTCCTGCCTGAAGTTCTCACCTCATCTCTCCACATGTGTTCAGAAATCTCTGCTATGATTTCAAAGTCAGTGAAATAAGGGTACAGATGAGCAGTTGTTCAATTGTAATTTTGGTAGGTGCAGATAACATCCAACAAGATGGTCACACTTCCTTCCAGATACAGAAAGTTCTCAATAGAATGCAAAAAACCAATTTGACTAGAGAAAACATTAAATAATTTGAAAGAATGGTTCAGGTCAAACTCAAATCTTGAAATTTAACACACAGAACCATCCTGCCTTTAACCATGCTATCTAGGAGTGATAGTAACTAGAGAGTGTAATAACCATTTTCTTAATGAAGGCAGTATTTAAAGTACTATTCTGACAATTAATGTCAGTAAGCTCAAGATATCATCCCCAATGTCTAGCTGTTTATCAATTATTTATTTGTTTACTTTCCTGTCCTTTCCTCTTTTCTATGATGACAATTTTCTTTATCTTTTATTTTATCCCCTTTTTAGCCTAGAGTAAAAGACTTTTTAATCATATAATATCATGGTATTTAATTCAATATAATCATGACCTGCAATGTCCTCAGTTTGTCCCCCTTAGTAGCCTCACCTTGGATGAAAGTGCAGATTCAAAAAAGACATCCTCACTGATCCTAAGGGGAAACACTGAACTCCCTGAGCAAAAAGGCACATTGTATTTTGCTCTAGGTAGACGAGAAGGGTACTGCAGACAGGTGACTGATAGTAAGCAGGCAAGGTACCAGCTTCATTTACAGTGTTTGCAAGGGAAACACAAGGTGATGTAAGGGATCCCAAACCACCCCTGAGCAGTCACGGACCTCAAGAAATCATATCCCAGATCTTCCCACAGAAATGTAAAAGCCTGTGTTCAATAGGCAAAGTCCAAACCTGTGTTCAAAACAAAAATCTCTTTACTTAAATGCGAAATTTTGAAGACCCTAAATGGGGGCAGGCCTCAGAACTACTGAACGCCAACTAGAATTCCTGGTGTCATTTACTTTTAGAATTGTGGTGAAGTTGCCTATAACATATTCAGCCTTAATAGATGAATCACCTGCAGCAAAAGCTACTGTAGCTTTCTCTCCAATAGAGGCAATATATTTAATTCTCCATGATGTAGCATTAAATGTGCCAGAGCACATCAGGTCTCTTGAGAAGAGGAAATAAGCCTTCATTTCTGTTATTTTCAAATCAAAGTTTTGCCTTAATTTTACTGAAAAATATCATCTTTCTGTAGTAGAACTAGAAACTCTTCCTAACTGGATGAGTAATCAAAGCTGCAAAATGTTTATGCTTGGGTGGCTAATCAGAGCTGCAGACTGTCTGGTTGCTTAGAGCTAGACACGCTTTCATGTTCAGCTGAATAATTAAAATTCAATGTTTTCCTCTGGAAAATGAGATACTCAGGGTCTAATTTGTAAAATATTGAAGTATTAGCAGCTTGAAGACTCTGTCAAGACACAGAGGAAGAACTAAAGAGCCCCATAAGGAACTAGGCTTCAAATTAGGTTTTGGGTTCCCCCTTCAGAAGTTTAGCTTTTCGAAATAATCAAAGTTGGGGGAAGATGCCTTTTAAACAGTGGTGGTACTGCACAGAGATTCCATCTGTTTCAGACAGTAGAGATTAAAAAAAATTCCCTGTGATCAGGTGCACCTGTTTTGGTCAAAATAAATAGCAGGGTAATGGAGGACTTGGTAACTTTTATCATCAATGCATGGTACTTGTGAAGTGCTTTTTCAACTCTGAGTCTTTTGCAACTACTAATTTATCATGGGAATACTCTTGGGAGGCAGGCATTAAGGTTATGCTATAGGCAGGGCTCTAAAAGATGCTCAGACACTAAAAGGAAGCCTGAGTGATCTCCCTCTGATTCTACAGCTTCTCACATGAATGTTACAAGAATTTTGAGTGACATTTTCAGATCCAGAAGTCAAGTGAAATTTTAACTCAGAAGCAGATACCCAAAATGTCTGACTCCCAAGATTGCACAGGGAAATTTATACAGCTACCATTTAACATTTCTATTTAATCTAAGCAGTTTCTTATGCTGTGTGGAGTGAAATCATATTAGGATATAGTGCTAAAATACCCAAACTAGTGGCAAATGCCATTCAGACACAGTAGTTTCGGGTAGACGCTTTTTGCAGAATTGCATGTACACTAACATGGATGACATGCCAAGGAATTACATTCTAGGAGAAACAGCACAATATGATACAGAAATCATTGAAAAACCTCTTCCTTAGCCAGTAATCTTCAATGTCTCAGTGACATTGGGGATGCCTCAGCTAAAACACTGTGCCTGCTTTTGGATGCTGAACTTTAAGAAAGACGTGGGCAAACTAAGAACCTGAGGTAGATTGGTGGTATATTGGTTTTGTACATTTCTCTGTCAGTGTTATTGTTGTTGTTTTCCTCTTTCCTTTGTTGTCCTTTTTTTCTCAGCCCACGAGTTTTGCCTTTTTCTTCCCATTCTCTCCTCCATCCCATGGCTGTGGGCAGGTGAGCGAGTGGCCTCTAGGTTGCTGGCTGGGGCTAAACCATGACACCATGCAATCGAGATCCCTTTTGGATAAAACTAACCTGGAAACCATGCTCCAGTAGCAATCCTAACTAACTGCAACCACTACTGGGCTGATCCACAGCTGCCAAGAACGCTAGTCCAAAATAAAAGAATAAGTAAAAGAATATGCTTTTATTTGTTTCTTTGTTTATTCAGGTCCAAATCAGCCTTTTTCTTTCAATACCAAAAGAATCTCACATGTAGCAGAAAGAACCCTAAAATAGCACTTCTGAAGATCTAATTTAGATCTATCTAATCTGCACAGAGTTTTACTATGTCAGTTAGTGTCTTCACAGGAAGCTCACTCTACAAAGTCATTTATTACCTGAGTCACAGTCATCTGCTTGGTACATCACATCCAAGTGTCCTGCATGCTGGGGTGCTCATGTGTTGCTGATAGAAGATGCAGAAGCAGAAAAACACAGCTGGTGTCCTGTTAACTGAGCAGTTGCATCTAGATCAAAGCATCGTTGAAGCATAGCACAACAGGAACCTGTCAAACAGATGACACCAATTATATTTGGAACATTGAGAGTTTGGGGCTCAAATCTTATCACACTGCATAAGCAAAATGTTAGGATGATGTTGGATGACACTGCTGCTGGATCAGTGTAGTATCGTGTGTACATCTAGTGTAATATAACATTAACATGAAATTCATTATTGCAAATTCATTATGACCTTGTAATCTGGTTTATAGCAGAATCTTTATTGTAAACAATGTTTTTCTCACCCTCAGCAATCATGCATAACAGGAAAACAAACAATAACAGCTCCTGATATTTCTTTGCCTATTTGCCTGGTAATTGAACAAGAAACCATAGAGGCTTGCAATTTTGTCTTCAAGTCTGCACCTGAGGTGTTCTCCATTTAACTAGCACAATGAGCTTGAGGGCAAAGAAAAAGAAGGAAAAAGTAAGAAAATATTTGGTAACATCATGAAGTTCCACTGTGTAGCTGTGCCTCTAGGGACACGTATCTTTCTAAAACTCTCATTTATCACCTGTCATTCTTATATTTTCTGAGATAGGCAGCATCACATCTTAACTTTAGAAAACACACATTTTTGATAACTTTTACTTTAAAATACCTTATATTGTCTGGCACTATTATTTAGGACAATCACTTCCCTGGTAGCTTACTTTCAATCTGGAATTTAAATGTTGTCTGTTCTGTCCTCAAATGGATTTCTCATCCTTTCCTTCACGTTACACAAACAAAACAAAAACAACAGCCAGGAAATAAAAATTATTAAGAGCTATCTTTCTTCTCTTTCTAATAAGGGTGGGAATATCTAATAAGGATGGGAAGCTCAGTTTTAGAACTGACAGAACTACTTTTCAACCTTAAATCCCTTAATCTACACTGTCTCTCTGGTGTCCTACGAACACGATACGTATTTATGTTGCATATCAGCTGAATTACCCACCACTGAAGCGTAGCTCCCTTGGTGATGGCTGTGGAAGGAGTTTGGGGCTGTGCAGCTTTGCCCTCTGTCAGTAGCAAGCTTGATCCCACAATCTGCGTCACCGCTGTTTCAATACGAAACTGATGCTCACAACTGTTCTCGAGCTGCTGGCCCATACGTTTTGGGTGGCTGTCAGGAGGTGCACCCCTCGTGTCCATCCCCGGGTAGCAGCCAGGAGATGGCTCCCCAGGGTCTTCTGGCTTGGGAGGTAGGGGGCTGAGGTGGCCAGCATGGGCTCCTCCAGTGTCTCCTGAGGGCTGAGATCTGCCCCTGAGAGCAGACTTACAGAGAACAACACTAACACCATGTCTGTGCCGATCTCATTACTGCATTCCTTCAAGGGTGAGAAGAGTCCAGGAGTGACACGAGATTAGCATTTCAAGCCACAATGCAGGTTTTGTCTGTCATGGTGACCAAACATATATTGGGCACTGAGTAACTAGTCCTGAAAAATTTCCTGTCATCTCTGGAGGTGTTAAGGCAGTTTTATGACTTGCAAATAGTCTGTGACTCTTAATTCAGACTGAAACCAGGCTTGCCAGGCAGGGCAGAGATGCATGGTGAAGGGGATCTCCAAGAAAGATCAGATTTAAGGCAGCTTGATGCATCATCCAAGACCTGTAGGGGAAAGCAGACAATATCCAGAGCAGAAGTGAGAGAAAACAGATATGAGCAGCAGGGAAGAAAAAAGAAAAAAAAAATCACCAACAGGCAACTGGGTCAGGACCTGAAAAAGCAGCGGTTTAATTAATTTCAGACCTAGATAAATAACTAGAATTTTAGCCATGATAATTTATAGTGTAATTTGTGATGTCTTCCTGTCAACACTGCTAAAAGTGAGAATGAACAAAACCACTCTCTCACTCAGTAAATAAAGGCAATCTTCTCAGTGAACAAAGAGCACTTGGGCACTTCAGCGTGCTTTCTAACTTCATTAAGTTTAGGCAAGCACTAATCAAAGCAGAAGTACTCCTGTTCTCAAGTCCTTATCTCATTGGAAAGTCCTCTTGCATTTCAGATGTGCCAGCATATAAAAAGCAGGGACAGAGTTACAGCTTTTACATCATTGAGCCGTACGATGTGACGGTACTTCTGCCCATGCAAGTTATCCTCCTTCTCGTACTCAGTGTTACAGAGCACCTGCGTGTCCCTGCTCAGCTGCATTCGCTCCTCTGCATGCACCAACAAGGGCATAAACGGTGCATTTCATGCAGTGAGATCCACCTCCCAGGCCACTGGGCCTCAGGCTACCTTATCAAATGCTGAGTTTCTAAGACTTCCACATTTCAGGCTGATACTCAAGGCCAGTTATAGCTAATCCGCATCATCACCCTTCTTAAAACTCTCCTCCAGTATAAATCTATGTTGTTCAGCAGCACGGTACCCTTTCCATCCTCACGCCCTGTCTCTGCAATTCAGTCACACTCAGAACCGGATGCAGACAGAGCCTCTTTGTTTTTAAGGATTTAGTTAACGATATGCACACTCTTGGAAACAAATTGTTCCACAGATATTAAGATTAAGAAAATTGATCTTGTTTCCTAGAAATTTCTTTGAGGAAATCAGTATTTTCCTGATACTGGTGTGAAAGAAAAGTAGCTCTGACTGATGCCTTTGCCTCAGCTGTGGTATTTCTAGGGTTTCTTCCCTTTTCACAGCAGCTTATTTAAATGAAATTTACAAAAATCTTATTTTGTAGAGTTCTTCATCTTTCTGTTGAACTGGGTAGAAATCAGTCAACATAGAAAACCAGGCAAAAAGTAAACTAATTTTTCATTCAGCAAGAATGTATGTTTTTAAGTTTAGCTGAGAGCATAATCAAGCTGAGAGCATCCTTTACACTTCTTGAAATATATTTCTCTCTCAAAAATTCTATGGGCATCAATTGCAAATGATACTTGAAAGCCATGTCATATCAAAGGATCAAAGATTTCTGTCATGGAGAATGAATGGCGAGTGTGCAACACATTAAGTATAGTATTTGTGTCACTGAGCATACCACAGGAAACATGTCAATTTTCATTTTGGGATACAAAGATGAAAAAAAAAAAAAAAGAGAATAAACCGGGTTGCTGAGATCCGTCTTTTTTGATGCAGCAAAAGAAAAAAAAAGTCAACTTGAGCCTTTCCAAAAGTCACAAAAAGACAGGAAGTAGGTTTTATTCCTATAGATTTGATACTTCTAGGACATAAAAGATCTCCTCTCTTGTGCTCTTCTCAGGTTCATATTGATCTTTTTCAATTCGCCCTTCAGGTCTTTCTAGTACCCAACCGCAGGTGCAAACCTCCCTGGGGCAGACAAAGCCATTCAGATGAATACTGAACTGAAGGCAGGCTCTCTTGAGCTGGTTTGCTGCCAGTAAAGGTACATAAAAACCCCAACAATTACGTCTCAGTTTTGACTGTCTTCTATATTTTGTTCTTCTCTGGCAGCAGAAAAGAAAAATTCTCTCCTGCCAGAGAATTACCCTCTGAACAAACCCATACCTGCCAGTCTCTGGGTGAGGGTCTCAGAGGCAGGACGGAGCTGGCAGGGACATCTCTGGCTCCACAACAAATGGCAACAGGGACAGGTCAGATCTATTCATGGAACACAACACAATGAAAAATAGAGTTTTCCAGAAGAACTGCATTTTCAGTTTTCAGACTGAATGGAAAGAAATTTCAAATGTGCTGTTCAAGTCATTTCACAGCAGACCTTAGTTGTGAGCTTCCAGGGCTTCCTAGGAGAACACCACTTTTTTCAGCTACTTAATTGAGGAGCGATCATAAAGAAACACCTAAACCTAAACCCCCAAAGGAGATGACAGGTGGGATGGAGGGTCTCCAGCTCCCATTCACAGCATAAATTTTAGCACATCTTCAGTTACGGTGGAATTGGGCGTTCTCCACAAGACCAACTGCTTCACTAAGAAATGTTTAACACTGTAAATCAAATGCTTTTTGAAACATAATTTACGGAGAAAGCAAACAACTAATTTATTTCTCATGGCACCTATCAAACAGCCCTTCCTCTTTCTTTCATATATGGCTGCAGTGATGAACTCCAGAGCTCATCTGTTAATGATGCTGGCCTACAGCCAGTTCATCATCTCTTCTTTGCCTCATCCTAGAAAACTAAGTCCGGCTGTAAATGAGTAAGTCTGAATCCTTTCCAGGAAGGAGAAACCTTAGCAGCTGCAAAGTGCCCTAATCTGGCATAAAGCCCTGTACCAGGTGTGTCTGAGCCAGCATATGTCAGGGAAAAGGCAACTCATACCTCCTTTTCTCCAGCTGACTCACTCCCACCTAAAGCATTGCTCATCTCAGTAAATGCCAGAGCAGCCTGAAAGACAGCAAACTTTAGCATTCTCTCTTGGGATCGTTTTGTAATCCTGTGTCAATAGCTTTTGAGCCCAAGAGAAAATCCAGCCCAATACAATTTAGCATGAGAGATGGTCAGACAGATGTGTGGCCTCTTTTCTCCCTTGGTTCCACCCTTGCCACCAGAGAAAACTTGCCACGGTTCCACATACCTGTGTTGAAAACCTAAAAACAAGAGAATAAAAAAACGAGCTCTGCCAAGTAAGACACCAATTTTCTGTTTATCAGCAAGGATCATAAATAAAAGGCTCTGCATAAACAAGAATCAATAAATCCTCTAGTTTAAACAGCCAATTGGCAAAACTAGAAAGTAGTGAAAAGCTGTAATTCATCCCAGATATTACTCCTCAGCAAGTATAGCTAAATCATTTCTATTTGTATATAGAGCTAAGTGTACAGACTACTTTAGAGAGACATGGATCACAAACAGCTAATGATACAAAGGCCTGAACTTTCTAATATTTACTTTCTGCCTTGCAAGTGAGAATCAGACAAAAAGAAGCAAGATCCATATGGAAGAATATGAATTGAACCAAATAGTTGATGATTTATGTCATATCCTTAGCTGAAACAGCTTTCTACCCATACTGGATCTTGACCTATGTTTTCACACTGACAACCTGAAGATTTCTAATGCATTTTGAGTCTTTAGCGTTTGTTGTGATCACTGCGTTATTAAGTTCCTAGGCTTCAGAGTCAACAAAGCAGTTCAAAAAATTAAGCTGGCTAGTAATGTCATGGGCAGAAAAATTAAGGTTGCAACAACAAAGAACCTCCTTCAGCATTCTTATTCCCATTTAAATTTTTATTGACTGACCAAAGTTGAATTTTTAGGGCATCCCATCTTAATTATGTCTTTTTTTCCCCTGACTGGCTGCAGTCCCTGTTTAATGATTTACTGGAAGTGGCCGCCTTTGAGGTGGAGCCAGACACATGCCTCTCTCTTGGTTACAGGCAAATTCAGAAGTTGGTGAAGAACCACGCTGTGACACTCAGCCTGACTAGTAACTCCTCACCAGGGCCATGCACGTTACAAAGCAGGTGGAATGACAAAATGAGAGAAAAAACAAAACAAAACAAACAAACAAAACCCAAAAAGCCAGCTATCTGCTGGCTAGCCCTTAACCAGGAGACGACATCTGGGCAGAGTGACCACAGAGCATGTTTTTGCAGACAAGACAACTAAGAACTTGATGTAAAAGAATACAGATAGAGAGGGAAGTCATATATCATCATAGCTGGATATGCACAGCTATTTCATCTGCAGATAAACGCATCCTGTATCCCCTCCTCAAGAGAGAAAAAAAATATTAAAATTCCCAGATGATGTACATGTGTAAAAAACTTGTGAACACAAGTTATTGACAATCTCATCACTAACAGGTTGGAGCAATGGGTTCAGACTAGAACCCATTCTTCACATGTACATCCTGCTTTTTCAGGTCTGTAGGGTACTAGAGGTTCTAGACATTACTTAAACCAACAGGATTGGCCTTGGTAAACATAGCCTTGTTCTTGAAACTAATGATAGTCTTAAGCATCTGAGATGTACAGACATTTAAGGAGATTCACTGCAATATGACCAAAATATTCCTTGGAATGCACTTCCCAGGGAAGTGGTTGAGACACCATCCCTGGAGGTATTCAAAAGATGGGTTGACATAGTGCTTAGTGACATGGTTTAATGATGGGTTTTTGTCAGAGTTAGATTGGTGGTTGGACTAGATGATCTTAAAGTTCCCTTCCAATGTCGACAATTCTATCATTCTATGAAAAGAAGGTGTTTCACAATTACCTGAAGCTGTAGACACTTAGAAACTTGAAGTACCTGAGTGTACAGCCTTTAACCACTAAATTAAGATGTTCTTTCCTGGCCTGAAGTGGAGAGGGAAGGGAAATAATAGATACTAGCATATACAACCATCATGTGTTCAATAACAGCAGCAACCAGAACCAGCAGGCTGCTACTAATACATGAGTTGGTCTAGATTTCAAACCAGATGGACATCACCGTGACACAGCTGGTGAGGGAGCCAACTATGGAAGGCACCCCACTGGACATGTTGTTTGAGAACAGAGAAGGATTTGATTTGATGGCTGAAGGCTGTCTTGGGCATTACAATCACAAAATGATAGTTTTCAGTTCTCAGAGAAGTAAGGAGGGGTGTTAGCAGAACTGTCACACACACTTAATAGAACTTGGAGGGTAGACTTTAGTCTGTTTAGGAGCCTGTTTGACCGAGTCCCTTGGAAGGCGGTCCCGAAGGGCAAAGGAGTCCAGGAAGGCTAGTCGTTCTTGAGGAAGGAAATCTTAAAGGCACAGGAGCAGGCTGTCCCCATGTGCCAAAAGACAAGCCAGCGGGGAAGACTGCCTGGCTGAACAGAGAGCTTTGGCTGGAACTCAGGAAAAAAAGGAGAGTTTATGACCTTTGGAAGAAGGGGCAGGCAACTCAGGAGCACTACATGGATATTGCGAGGTTATGCAGAGAGAAAATTAGAAGGGCCAAAGCCCAACTAGAATTTAATCTGGCTACTGCTATAAAAGACAATTAAAAATGTTTCTATAAATATATTCACAACAAAAAGAGGGCTGACAACCATCTCCTCTTTTATTGGATACAGGGGGAAACATGGTGAGAAAGGATGAGGAAAAGGCTGAGGTACTTAATGCCACTTTTGCTTCAGTCTTTGATAGTAAGATCCATTGCCCTCTGAGTACCCAGACCCCCCAGATGGATGACAGGGAGAGAGAGCAGAATGAAGCCCCCATAATCCAAAGGGAAATGGTGACCTGCTACCACTTAGAGACACACAAGTCTATGGGGTCCATGCAAGGGTACTGAGACAGCTGGCAGAAGTGCTCACGAAGCCCTTTCCATCATTTATCAGTGGTCCTGGCTAATGGGGGAGATCCCAGTTGACTCCAAGATAGCAAATGTGTTACTCATCTACAAAAAGGGCCAGGGGGATCTGGGGAACTCCAGGTGTGCCAGACCTCAGTGCAGGGGAAGGTGATGCAGCAGCTCATCTTGAGTGCCATCATGTGGCACATACAGGACAACCAGGTGATCAGCCCCAGCCAGCAATCGTTCATGAAGGGCAAGTCCTGCCTGACTAGAATCGGAGAATCACAGAATCATCAGAGAATCATAGAATGGTTCAGATTGGAAGGAACCTTAAGGATCATTGAGTTCCAACCCCCCTGCCGTGGGCAGGGACACCAGTTTCACTGATATCTCACCAATATGCTTACTAAAACTGTTTGTTCAGATTACCAGAGACATTGAATGCTGCTAGTTGTCAGTTAATTTTATTTAACTAAAATCTGATTATATTTCCTTATCACTTCAGTGATACTACTCTCACATGAATATGATGTGATTTCTAATATTCCTGCAGAGTAAATCTAAATAAACAGTGTGATGCACTATTGCTGTTTACTATGTGGGTTTCTTGTCTTTCTAGAAAATCAAAATATTAAGAAGTCCAGCTCATGCAGGTTAGGGCGTGCAGACCTTGTAAAGTCTCAGCTGAAGTGAGAACAGCATGCTTCCCTGCAGCATTGCCAGGTCATTGGTGTTCTGTTACAGAGATAGCTGGAATACTCTCCATCCAGCTCCCATCCCAGTGCTGTACCAAACAATCTCAACATTTTCCCCCAGGAAGAACATTAGCCCTAACAGCAGAGTCAATCACATCCCTCACAAGATGTTTGGAGACGCTAACTGGTCATGTGATTCCAGGGAAAGCAGCCACCACAGAGCGTGTCAGGCAGAAGGAAGAATCAAGTTTTCAACATATTTTTTTCTGACTCAAAGAGAAAACAAAAACATTGCTAGAAAAATGCCCAGCTCCCATCTCAGTGATCTCTTGACATGCCCCTGTTGCTATGGTTGGGTGCCCTGAAGAGACAGCTCCAAACATCTTTGCTTTGAACTTACCTTTGTGCATGGCTTCCAGTGCATTTCTTTGCAGATAAAAGTTTGTTATTTCTGCCAAAGAAAAGAAACAGAGGAAAGGAAGGAATCTTGTATAAAACCCATTCTCTCTTTTGTAAAGGGAGAAAGCGTGTATTTTGAAGTCCATGAGTAAGAGTGATGGCTTTAAAGGGATTTTTTAATTACTCTGCTTCAGTAATTACAGAAGTTAATATTGATGTTAATAGAATATTTTTAGAGTCTAAGAAAAAAACCTGTAAACATCAGGAAACATGTTTTCTAACTAGCTACAGGGCAGCACAAATACATAAAGACAAACAAGCTCCTTTTAATCTTCTTTGTGTTTCAGTCCTAGTAGAAGTTCAGACTTTTTTTTTTTTTAAGTCCTTTTTAAGGGCTGCTTCTCTGAATCTTTAAGCTGGATGCTGGCTTATTTTTTTGTCTTTCAAATGTTTACTTATTGATTCAGATAGTTTCTTGAAGCACCAGCATGTGAACATCTGAACCCCAGCAGGCTCGTATGTATCAATGCTCAGAGTTATTAATTTCCCTAAACAGTACAGCCATTTGTAACCCACTGCCATATGGCTCGCTTCTCTCCTCGTCTTCTGTGCACATTTTCATACATATAAACACATATGATACTCAATTTATTTAAAATACACCCTCAGCTTTCTCTGAACGTTTTTCTCAGTTGGCAGCAGTCTGATAACCTGCTGCCTCTCAAGCATTTGAATGGGAAAAATTCAAAAGAGCTTAAAAAGCAACACACCTTCCTTTACCTGGCTTTTGAAGAGTTTCTCTGAATTTGGACTCTGTTGTCATCGCAGGAACTCTAACCCACACCACAGCTAAAGGCACCAGTTTCCTCCATTAAAATAGAGAAGGAAGAGAGAGCTGGCCTGGACAGGACATGAAAGCACCATGATTTAGCCATGGTTCAGAGACATGTACTGTCCCTCAGGCGCCTTTAGCACCAGACCTGCTCATTGCCTGTCATGCTACACTTAAACTCATCCTTTGAGGAGTTTGGAAAAAAAGCTTGGAGAGAGACACCCATTTCCTGAAGCCCAGGAGGGCTCAGTGTTGCCATAAACCACACAAGGCAGAGGACTATGGCAAGAGCTGGCTGAGGAGTGTGGTTTTAACCCAGTACATGAGAGTTTCCTGTGTCTGAGCAGCAGAGACACCAAGGGCTGAGCATGACCTGGCAGATGAGAAGGAAAACTGGAGCCGTGCCATTCTGTACCAGTGCCATCCCAAAGCTGGGGGGCCTGGGGCTGCAGACAGCAGAGCACCACTGCTGCTTTGCTTGTAGCAAAGTATGAGGAATCACGTACCCCAAAGCAGTTGCTTACAGGACATGAGAGATGGAAAGACTGAGCTTTGGTCTGACCACTTCGTTGTGTATTTTGTATTTCAAACCCAACCACACACATACCTTGCATTTCAGAGGAAAATCCTGTGCCTAGGGGCACAGCTGGACATCACTGGAACAAATACATTATTGTTTCAGCTTCACACAGTCAGAATCTCTGCAGAGCTGTAAAGAAGTATGGGCTCGGTTCTGCTAGTCGCTTCTTCCTAGGCTTTAATCTTGCTGAAGAACGATGAGGGCTGCTAAGCTCAAGAAACATCCAGGAGTGGTAGGATTTAAGCAGTGGTGGACCCTTTGCACTGGCAGGTTGCTTTTAGCAGGATGCTTTTAAAGCACCATGAAGTACTCACTCGTCCTCTCTGGCCTTGTTGACTTCAACCACTGTTGCTACTTAGGAGGCAAAGCTCTGCTTCTTAGTCAGTAGCACTCAAGAGTTGCAAAGTGAATTAGTTTTTATAGGTTTCCAGAAATTTAGTTCAGTATCCAACTGAAAATTAAATACAAATGAGAAGTGCTAATTATCTCCAGTTCCGAATTAGCGTTCTCTTATGTTTACCTACGAGTCTGTGAATAATTCCACTAGAAAATCTGAGTTGTGGGAATTCATTAATTGTAAACATTAATCAACTCAAAGTCAAAAATACATAAACAATTTGTCACAGTAAAAATCGCATTTGGTATAAAAATGTATCTCCAAGAGCCAACTTTGTGCTCTCTCCTTGCAAGGTAGTTGCTGCAGCCAGTTAGCAAGTTAACTTATTTCTGCTACCATAGAAAACAAAGATTTGTGATGTTAGATAACCAAAAGCACTAAAATCTGCGTAGACACATCAGACGTGTTCACGCAGTGAAATGTTGTGCTAACTACCCCACAGCTCCCTTTGTTTGGGCACCTGAGACCTTCCAGTATGTCATGGAGCTCAGAGACTGTAGCTTTGTAAACAGACATAGTGAACCTATTAAAAATAAGCTGACTTCACTTTTTTCCCCACTCCCTGGCGGAATAGCAAGCAGCTCAAGCAACTTGTGGGCTGATTGTTCTCTGAAGCACAGGCTGTCATTGACAGATACATTGATGTCCCCATGGCATTAGGACTCACCACATTCAAACGCTGAGGATATTGCATCTGTTTTTTAAAGCACAAGACAAAGATTTCTAGGAACAGAGAAGAAAAGGTTATTGATGTACTTCCCAGAAAATACAGTCTAACAACAATAAAGCACCCTGAGTTTTAGGGCTTTTTTGTGAAAAGGAAGATTTTATCACAGATGTCACATTGGATCCAAAGCGGTTCAGAACTGCACTGCCAACAGCAGCCAGTGCTTTTTTATTTAAATATCTTGTTAGCTATTATACTTGTGAATTTCTTAGAAAGCAGCGAGCACCTGGAGCTACATCAGGCAAGAAATGGCCCAAAAGGAGCAACGCTGGTCAGGCCAGCATCCAGGCGATTCTGCTCGTGACTTACCCTTGCATATAAAACGGGAACAGAGGAAATCTTGATCATAAGCATGTGCTCCTTCTGATCAATCCAACTGCTCTGAATGGAATACT
The DNA here is from genome assembly GCA_013399435.1 of Arenaria interpres. Lineage (NCBI taxonomy): Eukaryota > Metazoa > Chordata > Aves > Charadriiformes > Scolopacidae > Arenaria > Arenaria interpres. The sequence continues at coordinate 181,839 of VXAK01009133.1, forward strand.
GCGTATATTTCTAGGAGATTTTAAAAGGTCCCCTGTGTATATTTTATCTCGCCTAAGCAAGCTCATTCTGCACAGGTTCCTATGCTTTTATTCTTTCTAGAATCTGACATTGCAACTCAAGAAAATGTCTTCACAGCAGCAGATTTTATTTCTGTTTAGATGGTCATCAGCTCTTCATCAAATCAGGAGCCTGTGGTTCCTGGTCTCTTTATGACTAAACACATCCATCACGCTCATATTTTAGATAACCCATGTGCAAGTCTAATTCAGTTATTCAGGAAATTCCAATAAATTGTTCGACCCTAAATGAGCATGAGGTACTCTGTATTTATTAGAGGGGACACACGGAATAGGGAGAATGAAGAGCTTCAAAAAGAAAAATCATTAAAAGCCAATCAGCAGCAATTTCAGTGATAAAGTGACCGAATTAGCATTCAGTGGATCTTATTTCTTTTCCCAATGAACCTCACTTGTTTTGATAAAAATAAATGCTTATTACTCCTGCATCATTTCTTCCAAGTTGAGGCATCTGCTCAATACTTGGCCTCTGAGCTGTTCAAGTTTGGTTATAATGCAATACTGAGATACCATATATTTAATCCTCAGCAGAGGAAAAACTCCACAGGATTCATAACTGATGTCTTCACATCCGGCAGTTCTCATGACATTACAACAGGTTTATGCCACACTTACAGGCGTTTGCATTTTGATGTGGGACAACATGCACAGGAAAACTTGTGGCAAAAAGGAACACCAAAAATAAAATACACATTCCAAGGAACCTTTGAATTAATAATCAAGATTTCTTCGCATTCAAGAACTTACTGCCAAGTGTAAATCCACGTTTTAGCACACAGCAGAATATCTATCTCTGCTTGAGGTCTGCCTGTCGGGAAGCCGGCAGCCTGACTCACCAACAGCCACGGCATTTTTGGAAAAGCTTCAAGTTAATGAGGAACCCAGGCTTTGCTGTCAATAATGTCAAAAGGTTCTCCTCTCCTGAACCCACCCCATCTTCCTCAATGTTTTAGGCAGAACAAATACATACCCGTGTGCATATATAGATGTAGCTGAAAATACAAACGTATAAACACCCAACTCTTGCACATTCATAATGCAAGTAATGCACTGCCAAAAGCTAGTGGATAACCTATATTCTTCATAGCATAACGAAAGTGACACTGCAAAATTATTGATTTTTTAAAATTTGAGTTTCTTGCAATGTCCTTGACAATTCCTTGCAAGTACCGATTTAATTAGAATGCAAAACCACACTGGAGTGGTTTATGCAGGATATGTTGCCTACAGCATTAGATCAAGAAAGATTATGATAAGTATTTTCCAGGTCTGTATCTGAACTTGTTATTTATATCTATCACCAGATTTTAATTGATACCCAGCTACCACATCACGGTAAGCATCTTTGTTAAAAGAAAATATTTGTTCAGAAGTAGCTTACACCTTTTTTTAAGAAAAACAATAACTTCAGCAGATAATTCTCCAAGCAAAATAGTACTAAACCTTGATTTTGAATTATTGCAATAGTCTTGACCAAAAGACTTTGTTGATATTTAGTTTTATTACCTCAAAGACTGCAGCTAAGTTATCTTTTGACCTCGCTGATCTTTATCCGTAGCTCAAATGCAGGTGCCTTGCCCGGGGAGGCGGGGAAGCGAATCTCCCCAGATTGCCAGAAAGCTGTTACCAATGGCGTGTAGGACTGGCTGCACAAAATTCTAAACCCAACTGCAGCAGCAGGTTGTAAAATCAACCCTGCCAGCCAGAGTGCAGTCGTTGGGACCTGAGGCGGCTTGTATTTGGGTAAACGAGGGCACGGTCCTTTTGCAACAAGGGCAGTAAGTTCCTTCTTCAGGTCAGTGATGTGTATCTGACCCGCCCAGCAAGGAGATGGAACAACACCAGGACCACTGACTCCATTATGGGAGAGGTGACCACGCACATTTTACTCTCCCACAGAAGGAGTAACACCTTGAAATAAGAATCAGAAGTTGATGATTGCCACTGTGAATATAACAATATGACTCATTAGGAAGCGGCGATACCCAAGTTTAAGTCAAAAAACCCCAACCTATCTAAAGTATTTTATGTGGCAGAACCAGGCAGCAACAAAAAATGCTATTACATGCTAATGTGTGATTGACTGCAGGCTTCAAGTTCATCTAATCTGCATAATGAGAATAGAAAATACAAATTGACAGAAGGCAAGGAAATTCCAAAGCTATATTAGTAATAATGTGCATTATTGAAACAAAGCACAGCAAACTGAAATAAAATATAAGCTTCAATATTATCTGTTACTCTCACAGGATCTGCTCCACTTACGAACTGCATTTGGACACAGGATGGCACCTACAGACCAAATTTTCTGTTCCTCTGCACTCTCCTGCAAAAAAAGCACGCCTGGGTTGAGGTAGGGAAAGGAGAAGGACGTGTAGATTTCTCCTTCTTCATGTAGAAGGGTTTGTCTGCATCACGTGGGCCTTGTACACAACAGAGTAAGAGGATGCAATATCATAGAATCATCGAACACTTTGGGTTGGAAGGGACCTTTAACGGTCATCTAGTCCAACACCCCCTTGCAACGAGCAGGGACATCTTGAACTAGACCAGATTGCTCAGAGCCCCGTCCAACCTTACCTTGAATGCTTCCAGTGATGGAGCATCTACCACCTCTCTGGGAAACTGGTGCCAGTGTCTCACCATCCTTGTAAAAAATTTCTTCCTTCTATCTAGTCTAAATCTCCTCTCTTTCAGTTTGTCCTTGTCCTATCGCAGCAGACCCCGCTAAAAAGTTTGTCCCCATCTTTCCTGTAAACCCCTTGAAGTACTGGAAGGCTGTTATAAGGTCTCCCTGGAGCCTTCTCTTCTCCAGGCTGAACGACCCCAACTCTCTCAGCCTGTCCTCATAGGAGAGGTGCTCCAGCCCTCTGAGCATCTTCATGATGGACCTGATCCAACAGGCCCATGTTTTTCCTCTGCTGAAGTCTCCCCAGCTGGATGCAGTACCCCAGGTGGGTTCTTGCAAGAGCAAAGGGGCAAAATCATCTCCCTCAACCTGCTGGCCATGTTTCTTTTGATGCAGCCCAGGATGCGGTTGACTTTCTGGGCTGTGAGCGTGTATTGTTGGCTCATGCCCAGCTTTTCACCCACCCGTACCCCCAAGTCCTTCTTGGCAGGGCCACTCTCGATCCCTTCATCCCCCAGCCTGTGTTGATACCGGGGGTTGCCCTGATCCAAGTTCAGGACCCTGCACTTGGCTTTGTTGAACCTCATGAGGTTCCCATGGGCCCAACATGCGCTTTTAGACAAGTACATACGTGAATATGTATCAACCCCCTCCAGTAACTACCTTCATAAATTGTATGTTGGCAGATACAGGACATGAAGAAGACCCCCGTACAAGGGTTTTGCCAGAAATGAAGGAGGAGGAGTGCAACAGTGCACGTGCTGGCAACAGACGTGACCTTGCACTGCAGACACCTATCAGCTCTTTGCCCTAACAGAAAGCTTCTTATTTTAAGGAATTCATTTCTATTTCCCTATTTTGTTTCAGTAGCATAGGAAGGATGCTAGTTTGCATGAAGTGAACAGAAATCCTTTAAAATAATTTAAAAAACCCTTTATTAATAAATTTAACATTTTTTCCATTTATTGAAACTTGTAGAGTAATACATGATACATTCCAAATATGCAGCCAAGAAAAACACTGGAAAAGAATATTAGAAATAAATAATGCAACTCTGAAATAGCCAAATATTTTCTCATAAATTCTGTAAACAGACTGTGATTGAGACCTCTCAGGAAGTACAGCGTCTTAAAATGTAAGATTTCAAGAAATAAAATCCTAGAAAAACTGAAGTATGGTTCTCAGAAAACCATCTCTTTTAAAATATCCACATTCCACACCTTGTACAAGGCTACGTTAATACGCTAAACAAAAAAGCTTTAAAATTAAGTGAACACAGAAATGGAAAGTCCTGACAGTGCATGCCTCCCTGTGGCTTGCAGCCACTTTGTTGTAGTAGCTTGCTGTGCAACAGCATGCAAGGTTCCTCAAGGCAACAAATCTTTAAAATAATACAATGTCCTTAACTCTCACAGAAAGCAAAATAAAAGAGAGATTACCATCTGACATATCCTTTCTGAGAACACCATGACTGCAAAACAGTTGAGAAACATGGAAAAAGGGATGAACCTCTTCCCCATGTTCAGTTGTTCCCAGGAGCAAACAAGAACTCCCTTGAAACAGACATTTGGGCAGAATGTGAGTTTTAGGCATTAGACACAGTAATACAGGCTCTGAAGAGGTAACCATGGAACTTGATTTCGTTTCCTGTGTTGCAGGAGACAGCAGAAGCATGTTTCCAGATATCTAACCCACAGCAAAGAGAATTTGACAAAGATCAGCTGAAACTTCATCTGTACCGAAGTTTCCTGAAATACACCTGAGGCGACAAAACCCCCTTGCCCACAGATCCTTCATTCCCTCTTCATTCCCCAAGCATCACGTGTTCTTAACTCTGCATTCCCAATGATTAAATCTCAGGTTACTAATAATCATAAAAATCTCAAAGCACTTACTTTATGCTGCAAAGTAATCAATTACATAAAACCTTTTCTAGAGGACCTCTCCATGAATTCTACCACCTTGTTTGACATTATTGCCCAGCAATGAAAATTTAGATACAAAACAGTCATGAAACAGTAATACATTCACTGAGCCATTTAAAAAAGCATTTTGAAAACAGTCATAAGAAATACAGAAAAAGGGAAGGTTTGCAAATCAAGTCTGTTTTAACTTACCTGGGTACAAGGAAAAACTTTTCAATATTAGACATACAATGTAACGCTGCCACAAGGACGAGGAAATTCAGGTTCCTTGTAAAGCTACGGAATTTGGAGGGTTTTTTGCAAGCCACAACTGCTGGTCTCCACCTTAAATTCTCACTATATTATTTAATCATTTCAACAATACAAAAGAGACTCTGGAGAATTTTGAGGAGGGTCAAAAAACTATCAATCACAACTAACAACTGTTAGTCCCTATGAAAGGAACACTTATCTTCCTCTCCTACAGAGGTCTGAAATAGCATTGGAAGAGATGCAAACTATTAGGCCACTTGTAGTATTTATGCCTGTCCCAGTAATTTGTGTCTGTTTCAGCACTTTGGTACCACAAATCACAGCAGCTTTCCTGCCAGTACACAGTACGTTCTTTGCTATAGAGCTGTGACAAAACTGTGAAAAAAACCCCACCCAGACTGGAGCTCTGGAGGTCACAACTGACCCTTTTTTGGTTTAACTGTATCGACAATGTCAATTTAAAATAAGAAACACAAATCTTCAGATACAACTCTTCAACAAAACTAACCAAGCCAGTTCATTAACTAGAAGCATCCTGGTGGCCCGCGTACTCTTACATCGCACATCACCACGTCTGGACTTGGGCGTCACAGACAGAACGGTGAACAAGCAGCACAGCATTTACAGCGGTATCTGCGGCAGAAGCAGCGCTTCTGAGCCCCCCCCTCAGCTCACGATTCAGGTGCTTTTCTGTTAGCCATTCTCTAATAATTGTAAATTAAACGCTTGAGAAGAAGTACAAATGCCAAGTGAAAAAGATACAACTGAGAGTATAACTAGACCTTGCCTAACACCATTCCATATGTAATCACCAGCCATACATTCACCCTTTGCTTTAAGAAAAAGCTATTAAAAGCTATCCTAGTGTCTCTTAGAATGTGAACAGATTTCACTGCAGGCATGAGTAAGTGCCAAATCAAACTTTAAAATCTGCATATACAATGAAATTATTCCACTTTAATTAACGACCTGTATAAGAAACATAACACTCCATTCATTCCATTCACATTTCCCTCAAACTACTGAATACTGAAATATTATATCTTTTTTTTGGTTAACAGTATATGAATTTGGGATTTTTTTTTTTCTTTATGATACACACGACTTTGCTTGTAACTCAAGGCTTTATTTCCTTTATTTGCTACTGCTTTCCTAGGTAAAGTAGCATTTAAAAACAGAAGCAAGTTCTCAAATATCAAAACTATGGCAAACAATCATTTGGAAAAAACAACGCATAAATCTATTCACCTATGCAATAGCAGCCTCTGACAATTGCTTTGAGGAAGCTGTTAGCGTAAAGATGTTTTACCATAGCTCTGAAAAAGCTTACCTCAGTGACAGCAAACTTGAAAAATTTTCTCACTATCTTACAGACAAATTCTAATAAAAAAAAATTGATTCCCCTGTAAAATATCTCCATTTTAAACATCAGTAAATTGTACTGAACTTCTTAGACCATTTACCTCACCAGTTCTTTAACAAACTGTTAACACAAACTACAGCAGAATATACTCAATAATTAATTTCCAGAGTTCACCTTTATTAAAAACAAGGTTTTTGTTGTGAGAACAAATAATCTCTCGCTTGTAGCTTGAAAGCCTAAGATAGGATCACTGGCTTCCAGGGTTGTTACCAGCTGCTTAGCAACCTGCCCTACTTGTCTCCCTTCCTTCCTGTTGTAGAGAACTGTGGACAGAGGAGTCGGCTGGCGGTAGATGAAAACTCGTCGCAAGCACTCACAAAGAGCAGCGTAGGAGTAATCTGGAGCACAAGCCATGAACTTCTTGTCTTGCTTTGATGCTTGGACATAACCTGCACAGCCCAAAAAGATGCAGAAGTAATATACAGATTTCAACAGCGCTTCAACTGGCTAAGATAAAATCAAGCTTAGCTTAAAAAACAATATGCAATTAGTAACAAAAAAAGAATTAAGGAGATATACGTTGTTATTAAATACCAATATACAATTCTTCTGTACATCTTCCTAACTGGTATTTTTGATGCACACGTATCTATAGCTTATTATCCTAGGGTAGAGGTCAAAGTACAAAGGCCGGGGACAGAGTTAATTTTCTTCAGAGAAGACCATAAGGTGCTGTGCTTTGAATTTGTGACTAAAACAGTGTTGATACAACATGAGTTTTTTGGCTGTTGCTGAGCAGTCCTTGCACATTGTCATGGCTTTCTCTTTTTCCAACTTCCACCCCCTCATCCTAGCCCAGGCAGTAGATTGGGGGCGCACAAAAAGCTGGGAGGGGACACAACAGGGACAGCTGAACCAAACTGACCAAAGAGATGTTCCATGCCATATAGTTACATGCTGAGAAATAAAGAGAGCGGAGGGGGGAAGAGGGGTTGGGGAAAGGAGCCATTGCTCAGGAACCGGCCGGCTTACCTGCGGGAGGTGGTGAATGAATGCCTTTGCATCACTTGGTTTTTTGCATTTTTTTCATTCATTTCTTCTTCCTCTTTACTCCTTCTATTAAATCATCTTTAACCCAACCCTTGAGCTTTCTTGCTATTGCTCTTCCTATTATCTCCCTGTCCCACTGGGAGAATGGGAATGGGAAGAGCAAGCAGCTGTGTGGTGCTCAGATGCCCACCAGGGCTAACCCAAAAGTGTACCATCACACTTCATCAATGCATTTTCATGCCTTGAGGGCGTTTTGGTTGGTCGGGTTTTTTAAGTGTTAGCCCCAAGGGTTCTAAATTTACAGATGCTTACTACTGTCCTCAAAACATCATCTCTGTTCAAATCCAGCTTGGCAATTTTCATCACAAAACAATTTGTAAATATATAGCCAGACTATCAATTGACATGATTGTTCTACTGGGAAATACTAGGATAGCCACAAAAACTTTTCAAACATAATTCCAGTGATTTAATATATTTAAACACTGGCATTAACAATAAAAGCAAGATTTATGCATAGGCTTGCAGGTAAAAGATGCCTTTAAGCCAGGGGACTTGTACTTTAATAGGATTTTCCAGAAAGAAAAATTGTAGGCTATTTATTTAAAAAAAAATACATCTACAAGATGTCACTGTCCTGTACGTTTCTGGCCTATAGGTACAACCCTGTAAGGACCAAGGGATTTATAGAGCAAAACATACCCAGACTGACAAATAGTCAGTGAAAGAGGCTTCTTCAGTGAACTGTGGTAAAAATGGGCAAGATCACACACTGCTCCTTCAAGCAGCAGCAAACCCTTAAAAGCTAGCAGCCAAAGGACTACTCAAGACCAATTGCTTTTTTTCAACTGAAAGATCTGAGGACAGAATAGGAACAAAAAATTTAGTCTCTTCAGGTTCCCTTTGGTTCCTTGCTAAGTTTCAGTTCAAGACCTGTACATATATTAATTTTTCAATCATAATCTTTATATAGCTTGTTAAAAACTAATTCCAAAAGTTCAAGCAGAGGAAGAAGGAAATAGGGCTAATACCATTGCTTTGGTCAATATAATGAATACTGTAGGTTTTGGAAAATCAGCCTTTTAATCTAGAAAATATTGATTTTTACTACTAGCTCTTGCAAAGTAGTTCTCAATTTGGCTGTAGATAAACAAGCTGATGACTTACATCATCTCTGGCACATAAAAGGTAAATTACATCAGTACAGAAGTATAAACTTCAATATAATACTGTAAAATGATAGTACAATAATGAGAAAAGAGTAGAGTAACAATGTTGTTTTTTATCACCATAGGTACAAAAAGCTCAGATATCATAATTTCCTTCCTGTTATTTTCAAAACAATGGAAACACATTCTTAAAACAGCACTACAAAGTCAGCATAGAAGCCTTAAACAGTTATCTGAAAAAACATCTTAATCCCTGTCATACGCTATTTTCCCCAGCATAATGAAATTTGAAATGATTAAACAAAGAACAAATTATGAAATCTATATCTTTTGTTAGAGGACTGTGTTAAGATGCTTACATTTTAATTTGATCTTAAGTTAAAATAACAGGCTATTAAAAATAATTCATATTAAAAACTAAATAAATTGCAAAAACTCACAATAAAACCAATTATGTGTTATGGTAACCTATGTGAGCTCTATAAAACAGCTAACATCTTCCTTTCATTTTGGACCCAGAGTGGTGTGGTCAAACAACTGCATCCGGGAGCTGGAGGGAGGGGATAAATTGTCACGCTCCCGGCATTACTGAAGGAGTGGGTCTAGAGAACACCTACGGAACATGAAGACTAGACTTGTCACAGCAGGAGTAAATTCCGGACCAGATTAATTTTAATGAAAACTGATTTATCTGTTTCTTACTTCATAGGTGCAATACCAGACTATGTGGACCATTCCATTTGATCCCATACAGCAATTCTTACTTTTGCATCCATATTTTTCAAAGTACTTTCTGTTTCTGAGCTTGTGACTATAACCAAATTCTTAGTCCTGAGTACAAGAATACAGCAATAACTAACAATTCTTCACATCACATTTTTCTACTTTTCTGGCAGTCTGTAATTTCAGAACAGTCAGGGGCTTCTTGAGGCAGAGCTGACACAGGTGCTTGATTGATTTTTCCTATCACAATGATTTTTTCATTAATTTGTTTTTTTTCAAATTCATGTAAACTTTCTATGTCAACAAAGTTTTGCAGCAGAGAGTTCTGTAGTTTAAATGAGGATACGTGAAGCATATCTTTTAGCTTCTTTTGAATATACTATGTACCAAGATCACCTAGCTGGTACATCATCCTAGCTCTCATATATAGGGGCTCCTAGCTGTTATAACAGAAGAAACAGAACAAACATTTCCAATTCTTCAGACTTGTCCAGTGGGACAATGAGATAGGAAAATTCTAAAGGTCGCTTATTTAAAATATCTTACTGTAAGTACATATATATCTATGCATTTCATGAATGAACTGCAGCTGCTTCCCTGACCATTTCTGTGTGTTAAGGTGCTGATTGTGCTTTTAAGTCTTTAACTCTAGTTCACTTACGCAGGGCATTCCCCTTTTTACTGTGCAGTGCTGTGCTTGCATCCTGTATATGGTCTGAAAAGGCTTATTTTCTGCCCAAGGCATAAACATTTTATTTGTGTTCCAGTATTTCTAAAATTAAGCTAGCATGCTTGCTATCAAGAGAATTATAGTACCCTTCAATTCAAAGTTTATTAAGTGAAATATCAACAGAAGCCATACTAGAAGTATTCGGGTAAAAAAGACTCAGAGGAGTGTGACACAAAAGTTAATTTCCTACCTAAAGCATTAAAAGTTGCGATGTGTTCCCACATGTTCTCTGGTTGGTCAGAATGGGGCTGCCAGAGAAGAGCATCAACGTCATGCCTCAGGCAAAAGCACGGCATTTCTCTGGGATCCACAACAACTGAGAAAAGATACTGGTTGCTTCCAAGATTAATCTGGAAACAAAACAAATACAAAATACTGATTAAAACATAAACAGGAGATTCTGCCACACATACAGCCAGAGTTAAATATCAACCGCTTAATGTTTGTTAGTTGACAAAATGTTTGAATACATAATGCTGCATCCCACTGATCAACAGCTCGATACACTACAGGTAGCTAACACATTTCAAGCAGATTCCATTAAGTTTCTTGGGATAATACTTAGGAAAACATTACACAAGCAAATGGGAATATGCGTTTTGTGTAGAAATCATTTTCTAGGAAAAAGGATCCTAACCTACAACTTCGGACTTTAGAAAAAGATTCTAAGTAACCACATCTGGTCTTCTGCAGTAAAAGCTGGTAAGCACCAGAACAAGGATTAGTTAGAACACTAAAATTATAAAATTTCAACAATTTTTCATTTACTCAATACAAATCATTACTAAATTTCAGATTAGCAGACTCTTCATCAAATATGTCTACATCACCAAAAACATTCAATAACCACTTCTATTCACCAGAAATGATCAATTACATATGAAAGACAAGACAGGAATATACCACTAACTGAAAAAACAATAGTAAGCAAACAATAAAACAACTTATCTTTTGAGTTTGCTATGTGAAGCCTTCTAAAGGAAGTTAATATCACAAGATCACATAGTTGAGGTTGGAAGAGACTTCTGGAGATTTTCTAGTCCAACCATCCCTACTCAAAGCAGGGTCAGCTAGAGCAGGTTATACATGAATGAAAATTTCCTACCTACAGTAATTGTCCTTAGACCATAATGCTTTAAATACATTAGCCTTTGGATTACTTCTATGCCACCTATAAGAGCTCTTTACAAACACCGTGAAGTTTAAACTTGCTCCACAATGTCTTGCTGCCTGCTAGAAAGCAGCATACAACAGATCTGCTTTTATTGATCCCATAATATCATATTACTCCTGGTCTGTGAAATGTCTCTGGATCACAAACTGCTTATCCTTCAGGGCAAGAAGCAGTGGCTTAGGCTAAGTTATTCAGAACTTTATCCAGTCTAGTCTCAAAACCTCAAGGACACAGGCTGCACAACCTTACCAGGCAACCTGATCCGTGCTACAGTCATGGCATAAAAGCTTTTCCTTCCCTCCAGTTTGAACCTCTTCTTTCTCCTTACGCCTTCTGTCTCTTGTTCTCTTACCATGCACCACTGAACAGCTAAAATCCATTTGAACTGAGCTGCTATGAAACATCCTTCTATTCATTACTGACTTTATTGTCTGACAAATGTTAACTATCACACTGTGTCCACAAAACAGATTACTTTCTTGGTGGAGCATGCTAGCCTTTAATCTTTTTTTCTTTGGCAGTACAGATGCATGTATATATGTACAGGCATATATATACACACACACAAACAGAAATATACATCTCTATCTGTACTGCCAAAGGAAAAAAGAAATAGAATCTTTTTTTTTTTTTTGTAAAATCCCCAACAGACCAAGACCTGTAAGACACAGACTTAAGACTTCTAGAGCTTTTCTGAAGAAATGGGAAACTATGAACGAATTCAAAATCTTATCCTGTAACTGTGACATTTCCTGTACAAAACAGGTTATCCTCCATGTACTTTGTGTGACACAAAGTAGTGATGAGGTGCAACACCAATGTTTATTGCAAGCTTAGTAGAGACATCTTGAAAAAAAACCAAACCCCCAAAAAACCCAAGATGACAACTTAAAATGTGACGCTTCCATATGATTATTTTGTTTCCTGTTTTAGCTAACGGACCACATCAAGTTCTAACTTCCTGTTAGTCAAGGTTGCTTACAACCCACATCAAGCCTCCTATTGAAGCATTTTGTTTACAATCTGTTATTTCCAGTGTGACTGGTAAACAAGTATCATTAAGTGACCTATGCTCCAGCTCCTTAGTAAAAAGGGTCAACTTTCTACCAGGCTGTCTGAGAAGCACCTAAGGAATCTAGAAGAATTTCATGCCACTGAAAAAGATCCCTTTCATATCATAATTCTGACATAACTTTGCCTTTTCAAATGGCTCACTTGTGGAAGTATATATATATTTTAAATTAGAAAAAAAGGAGCCTTGTTTTTACATTAAAATTACATTGAAGAACACATATACGTTGATAATTTC
>VXAK01009135.1:0-10325 GCA_013399435.1 Arenaria interpres
ATAATAAATAATAATAAGAAAATATAAGAACAATAAAAAAAGTGTACAGCATATACAAAACCATATCAAGCTCCCAGGTTGACAGTCACATCACCAGTAGGCACAGTGAAAAGCCCCAGACTGGACTCGTTGTCGGACAGGAGCTGGATTCCACATCTGGAGTCAGGAACGCACGGATCGGGATCAAAGGCAGATGAATAGACAGGGTCCTCCTCAGACATCAGCCATTGAAGAAAGAGAGACTTGACCCTTTGATTCTTCAACTTTTATACTGAGCATGATGCTGATGGGAAGGAATACCCCTGTTGGTCAGTTTTGGGTCACCTGTCCTGTCCACTTGTCGCCACAGGTGTGACCCCGCTATGCTTTTCCACTTCCGACCCTCCAACAGGGCAAATAATGAAGTTACCTGACCTCAGTTGTTATAGGAATAAGTATAAGCAAGAACCTCTCTGCATACCGTTTGTTGGTATAATCAGGTTTTATCACTGTGAGAGTGAATGGTTTCTGAACAATATGCTGTTATTTTCAGGGTTTAGTTAGTTAGAAGAGGCCCAGCTAAAAAGTAAAATTAGAAAACAGAAAATTGGTTCTGTTTTACCTCAAACGAGGACAATTTTAGAAGGGAAAAATGCATGAATTTGAGAAATGACAAGACAACACATATTACTGAAATCCAGTTAAAGGGTACCAACATCACACCACACAGAGGAGCTGGTAGGGGACACTTTATTCTGAATCTAGTCGCCTGGCATGTGTCAGCATCTTCAAGGTTACCCCTCGTCACATGAGAGGCATCAGTTTCCACAGAGCACGGGGGCTACTGTTACAGCAAGCTTAAGTCCGGAATGGTTGTCCTCCCCCATTCGTAACGGTGTTTAAAGCATTTGAGCCTGTCCTCGTGAGCTCTTTCTGGCCTAAGGACTTTTTCTATTTTACAGTCCAGGGTACAGTGTGTGCTGTGCTCTGGAATATCTACTATCTGTGCTGCACATACAGATGAGACATGAATCATTCCATTGTAAGTCAATTACTTATTACCTTACAGATTATCCCTTGCCTATAAATTTCTTTCTACCCATGTTAGAGTTGCTAAATCTTTTTGTATACTTTTATTATTATTACTTTTATTAAACCTAAACCCTGAAGATATATTGTTTTAGGTGCCTTACATATTTTGTATTAAACTGGGGCATAATAATAGTAGAAAAGAAATTATTTATCTTTTCTGCGAATTATCACTGTCCTTCCCTCCAGAAATATCCAGATATTTAAAAGGCTTTTGAACACATAATGGTCTTGAAAGGCTTTTGGCATACAATAAAAGAGTTTGAACACTGAAACAAAACCACCTTACAAAGTAATAAATTACTGAGTATTGCCGTTCAAATCACACAGCCTGTTTCTTGAGTTCCAACAAACATGTCCATTTATCTTTTGAATTCAAAGATATTTCCACTGCTTAGTTGTCATAATTTATTCTACATGATTTTGGGGCAATCACTGAAGCTTAATAAATTCCACAATTTGCGAAAAAAACCCCACCCTATCCTATTTTCCTGTCATGAATAGAAAGAAATCAGTGGGCTGCTTTTCAGTGGTATTTACCACCTAGCACCACCCAGTCCCACTGGACATAGTGGAATGATACTGCATTGAAGTGAAAATATGACTTCAGAAGCATGACTTCTCAGTACTAATTTTAGAAGATCTGGGAAAGGCAAACACATTACTATGCACTAGGAACATACCTAGGTGTGTATATGTTGGTTTTGTATTTATTTATAAGGCATATATTATAATATCATCATTGATATATCTTAGAAAATTTGTGGACTATATCATATATATAGACACACTTGTAAGACTGATCATGGAATGACTGAGGAACCCAAAAAGGCAGTTTGTACTTCTATGTTAGTGATTTAATGTGCCAGATGAGGTTGGTTTTGGTATGCATTTCCCTTCCTTTTGTACTTAGAAATATCACTAAGCGCATCACTGATGTTCAGAGTAGTTTCCCTCCAGAGGGAATCATGGTTGAAGAAACATAGAGGGCCACTACCCAGGGCACCTCACCTGCAGCATGAGCTCAAGCTCCTCCAACAGCCATCTGCCATGCATACATTGTATGGGCTGGAAGGCATGTCCTGTGAGGAGCAGCTGCGGACTTTGCATTTGTCTAGTTTGGAGAAAAGGAGGCTGAAGGGTGACCTCATGGCTCTCTACAGCTTCCTGAGGAGGGGAAGTGGAGAGGGAGGTGCTGAGCTCTTCACCCTGGTACCCAATGGTAGGACGCATGGGAATGGCTCCAATCTGCGCCAGTGGAGGTTTAGACTGGACATTAGAAAACATTGCTTTACTGAGAGGAAGAGGCTTCCTAAAGATGTGGTCAATGCCCCAAGCCTATTGGTGTTTAAGAGGCATTTGAACAATGCCCTTAACAACATGCTTTAACTTTTGGCCAGTCCTGTAGTGGTCAGCCAGTTGGACTAGATGATCATTGTAGGTCTCTTCCAACTGCAATATTCTATTCTATTCTATTCTATTCTATTCTATTCTATTCTATTCTATTCTATTCTATTCTATTCTATTCTAATCTAATTTTAATTTCTATTTCAGATGCTATGTAGACATATGATTCTGGAACTATAATAGTCTCAGCAAGACAAAACCCAGTGTTTCCCTTCTGCATTGCACCAGCTGCTCACAGAGAGGTACCACAAGTATTAAAAATAATTCTATAAATATTAAAAAAAAAACAATTCTTCTGAAACTTGTACCCTCCATTTGTATAATTAGTTTCTGACACACTTATTTGGGCACTCCCACACACTGCAGCCTTGTCATCTGTAAATAGTGTGGTCATTCCAAGGTTATTCTGAGAAAACTTTTATTCCACCACCTCATGTATACATCTATGCAGAAAATAAGCAGAAATTAAACATTTTGCTTGAACAAATCTTGGCAACACTTGATCATTAAGTAAAGGTAGTCTCACAGTGATAAGAACATGAGCTGAATTGTACATATATATCTCTGTAAGTAATCAATGACAACCAAATAGTAACCCAGTATACATAGAATATATATGAATTTACATAGCATTTATCACTAATCTGGAATATATTTTCTTATATTTGTATTTCTTGCCATTGTAGCTAATAATTTTACATTTTAGTTAAAGATCTACAGTTCACATTTAAACTTGTTGGTGCTTTGAAAGCCAACTGGTGAAAAAATGAAGCAGAATTTAGTTTTATTTATTTCCTTTGGAAACAACACATTTTGCACCAGGCTGTACCATTTCTGCCATGCATTGGCTCACAAATTCCACCATTTACATTTTTGTTGGTAAGCTAATAAAAGGTCAAAGATCTGTGATCATTTCCAGTTCAAACGAAATAAATGCATTTCCGCACGAGATGTACCCATGGCTTTCACGTAGTGCTTTATCAGTAGGAGTTAACAAGGAGAGATGTGGTTTCCCTGAGCAGGGCCAACATTCCACTCATACCAACAGAGAGTAGTGCTGCTGAGGTTACGGACATCCTTTCTGATGTTTCAAAGCTTCAACTTGAGATAGGGTTGACAGGCAGCAAAAGCCCAAGCAGTATGAAAGGCCCCGAACGCTGACATAGAAGCTTAAATTAATAAAAGGATTCATTCTGTTTTATTACCCCCCTCCCCTTTTTACAGTGACTTCAGGGAGCTCCTTGTTTCTGCAATGAACAGCCTTCAGCAGCAAAACTGAGCAGACACAATGTTTGTGCACTATGTGCATCTTCAGCTTTAAAATGAGTGACACCAGAGTGTAAAGATCAGGAATAGCTGTAAGGTGCAGGTATGGATTTATGTTGGAGCAGTAGGAAGATCATTTCAGCAGTAAGTTTTACCTATAACTCAACCATGAGGTGGTAAAGATTAAATATATTTGTCAAAAGTCATTGATGAAAGCCAAATATGGTATTGCTTGGAGAAAATATACACTTGGGCTGCTGACAACAGAACCCATCTTCAAGGAAGCCTGCATTTAGGGAGCACACCTGTGTACAGTTTTTATTCCACAACTCTAAGTTACTTGGCAATTTTTAGCCCCTGTTCTTCTCCACGTCTGCACAGGCTTGGAATCAAATATTTTTCCCTGCAGTGAGCTTTGTGTACATGCTTTGTGTATTGTTTTAATTTTAAGTACTTGGCTGGTAGTAAGTTCACAGTGGTAGTAGCATTATAAACAAATTTAGAAGGCCACCTTCTGTCTCAGAAAAAAAAAGAAAAAAATCAGGCAATAAGTACAAGCTGAAATAAATTCTGTGGACCCTGAAGATACTATTTGGATGAAATTAAAAATTACCTGGGGATTCAACAACCCATTCCCCTTAACTTCAAAGAGCTGGTATTTTTAATATGTCAAAACAGTATGTAAGTATATTTTCTAAAGCCGCTGTCCTCATTCTGGCATGTTGACAACAAAATTAGGGAAGAAAACAAAAATTAAAAGGCTTCTGTAATTGTCATGATATGAGAATGCCAAGAACTGGAACAACTTGAAGTCAATGTAGAAACATTGTGAAGGTGTAGAAACTCTGTCAAAACATCATAACTTAGATTTTAAAGAGAAAGGGAAAGGTACTTTGAGTACGAAGTCTGAGATTCTTCTAACAAGGGAAAGGAGGCAGTAGTCATGCTGCCTGCAATGATGAGAAATGTCTCATTAAATTAAGGGTTTCTTCCTTGTTTTCTATAAGAAGTAGAAACAGAGAGTCGAAGGCCTGTCGCTGTTAATGGCTGATTTTACAAGCAGCAAAATATTAAAAATAACTTTAGCTTTCATATAACGCTTAATGCCTTTAGGCCTCCAAAGAGATGCCAGTGAAGGAAAATATTGCCCTCTGCGCTCTTTGGACAAACTTTGGCCTATTCCTGCAGTCCTTGACTCAGGCAAGACTTCTGGTAGAGCCAGAATATCGACTGGTCATTCTGAGGCCCAGGCAACCCTAGGTCTGAGCACCTCCGCTCTTAGGGGGATCCTGCCCTCTTTGGTTAACATATAAAAACATATGTGTGAGAGGTCCAACATTTGCCTGGGAAAATAAAAATTTTCTTCCTGTCACATAAACGAAGTACCAGCGGCCAGATATCACCTTAAATAAAAATAATAAAACACGAATAGCTCAGAGCCAAAACAAGATTAATGCTGTATTTTGGGGAGGGGGGAGGAGCGGGCTAGAAAAGGACTGCAGAAGGCTTTTAAGCCTTAACTTCTAGCAAATAATTGGCAGCAAATGTCTAACAATTTATATGAGGGAATAAAAATGTTCATTGTGTGTGTATGTGTGTTGGCTTTGAATACCATGGTCACCCTCCAGCTAAGGAGCCGTTTACATCTGCCAGCCAGCAGCCAGACACCAGCGGGGAGTTGGCAGAGCCCTTATGGGCTCATTGTGTGTGAGTCCAGCCAGGGAGCAGAGCCAAGCCTCCCGCTCGGGCTCTCCCCAGCAGCCAGAAGCAGCAGCTCCCCTCGGCGAGCTAAAAATGACCTCCCTACCTGCTGGCCCAGCCCAGAAAGGTGCCGAGCTTGGGTTGGTTCCACCAAGTGGTGCCTGTGGCTGTTGACGTATGGTCTGCTAGGGGCTCTTGGACAAAGTCTGTTAAGATTTCACTCAAAACTTTTGACTACCTCAAAGTTTCAGCCTATGATCTACAAGCTTTCAGTCCTGATACATAAAGCAAAATAAAGTTATCAGAAGAGTGTCTCCTCCTGCTATTGTTCCAGCAGAAAAAAAAACAACCAGCAACCAAAAGCCTGAAAATCTAATGGACTGTTTTTCTTATTATTTATAGACAAGAGCAGCTCTTGTCCTAGGGCAAAGTCAAGAACCCTGTCTTGCAACGCTGTAACAGAGGTAGAGAGGTGGTGGTTGTATCTGAAATAAAAGATGCTCTGCTCAGCCCAGCCCATTTGGTGCAGTGACCCCATGGGGCACCTTGCTTTGATTTATTTTCTTGTGGTGAGGGAGAGGGAGACACTGGATAGGAGCTTTGCTGTATGAGGTACTACAATTGCCATGGGTTCAGCATGGAAAATAGATGGAGAAGAGGCCTTCCACTGAGCATGGGAGATGAAGCTGGAAGAGATGAGCTTATTCTCTGCCCTTAGGTCACCCAAGGCAGCTGTATGATGTGTGAGATGATAGTACCAGTGAGGAAACTTCTACAGCAAGCAAGAGCCTGATGACCAGAGCCCAATTCCAGCGACACATCCTAGTCACTGCAGTAATGGGGAGGTCTGAGTGAATCTACCTCTTCCTATGCCAGGGCATTTTAGGAAAACCTTGCTGTTATCTAACTGTAAGTCATCTTTAGATGTTACCCACAGTCAGAGAATGTGATTCATTAGCATATTTATAAACTGAAGCAATCATAAACTTAGATATACGTTATACCTGTAAATATAAAGCACCCAGGATCCAGCTCTGTAAACATAAATGCATTTTGTCAATAGGCATACACTGTATCATAACATTCACAGTGATGGACATATCTCCTTCAGTCACTCAATACATTGATCCTAGAACAAACACGATTATTCAGAAGGCTATGGCACATGCCATTTTGTAATTCAGATGTGTGATCTTTTAAACAACTCAATGGGAATTAGATTTGCATTTTGCAAGTGGAACTTGAAATGGTGGCAGTAAGTCCATAATCGGGACTCTGTCTTTTGTTTCATTCAACTTTGATTTTTGGTCTCATTTCTTTCAGTCTCCAGGAAAATTTTTCTCAAGCTCAAATATCCTGCCAGGCAATATTTTCACTGTCGGGTTCATTTTATTCAGGTAAGTCCTTTGGAAGTGGGAAACAAAAACTAATTTTTAAACTGTCTAGGAAATGAGGTGGAGAGGGGTGGGCTACATCTGAGATTTTCATGATCTTGAAAGGATTTTTGTATTTAGAAATGGAGAAAAAAAAAAAAGAAAATAAAGTTAGATTTCAAGGCCATTAGTAGAAAAATGGGAAATTTTAGTGAGTTTTTATGTAGTGTTGCCAATCACAGCATTTAAGAATCATGGGTCAAGCAAAAATTAATGAGATTGGCTTAAACATCAAATTTTACATGTGATAAATTTGGAGTTCTTTGCATTTATGTATGATTTTAAGCCTTGGACATTCTTTACAGCAATGAAGGCTATAAAACTACTTTTAAAAAAGAGAGAATCTTCAATATCTAAGGAAGACTATGTTAAAGAAAAGCATAAAGTTATGAAGCTCCGTAAACTGTACTATTATTATTATTAAATTATTAAATTTATTAAAATTTTGGAATTATGGAGTAAGTTCAGTACTAGGAAACGCTTTGTGATAAGAGATAATTTTGATCTTTCATCACTAAAAATGCTGGTGTTGGGTTTTAAAGCCCAAAAAGTTTCATTTTTGCATGTTTTGGTTTTTGTCTATAAAATAATTTTGAGGAGGGTACACCGCACAATATGTTTGAGCTCAAACCTTATGATTAATAAAAGTGTTGTGATTTATTTTTATGCCTAACCTTAGTCAGCAATTTAGTTTGGAGCATTCCAGAGCCCAGAACATGCTTTATAAGTGCAGTGAGTGAAAAATCTCATGGGAGCAGAGAGGTTCATCCTGCTCCTATGGAGTTTCTGATGTTCGGTGGCAACAGGGAGGGAAACAGGGAGGCTCAAAACCTCCATATCCAGAGGCATTTCTGGGGAGCAAGGACTGTGCTGGCAGTAAACTCCTCCCAAGCTCCACAGGTTTCTGCAGCTTCACCTCGGGGAGGAAACCCTCCAGACTGTAGGAAAAATAAGTTTAAAACAGAAAATAAAACTCCTTGAGTTAACTGAATCCCTTGTTCAGTAAGTAGAAGGGCAGACAATTTTGAAGTAGGTAGTGAATGACGTTAGCAAATGGATAGATGGGAGCAGATGAGTGATGAGACAATGAATAAGTAAGGATGGAATGAGTGGTAGGTGTTATTTGAAAGGGCATAGCCCAGAGCTGCTGTCTTACAGCCTTAACAGGACTCCACAGGAAAAGATAAAAAGAAGCAGGAGAAACACCTGAGTCACCTGCAAGATCAGCTGTTGTCAAAGTTTTCACCGCCTTTTTTCTTTCTTTCTTTTATTTATTTTTTTTTAACATCTGCATCTTTTATGCAAGGATTGTAACAGTTAGGCCTCTGAAATATACTGTCAGCCCTAATTCCAGTCTAATTAGGACTTATCTACTTGCTTGTCTGGGAACTCGTGATCTTTGAATGGAGCTTCTAGATAGACAAATGAGCTCCTTCAGCTCTGGTAGAATAAAATTACAACACAGTTCCTAAAAATGCTCAGGCTTGTGCTCACTAAATCAGCTGGGATAGCTGAGGCAGCTTTCACCCACAACTGTACCATCCCTCTCCCAGCAGTGACTGAGCAGGACAGGTACCCGAATCACCTCTGTTTACAGTTTGTCCTGTAGTCATAAACAGAAACTGGTGGTGGGTTTATGTTAATGCTAATGATACGTTAATACATCATGCTGGAAACTACAGCAGTGGAGGATTTGATGTCAATCCCATTTAAACCTCTTTCCTACTGTGGCTGAAACTTTGGGCAGCATGGGCAGCTGAGACAATAGCCACTTCCCAGATAAATCGTCTTCTAAATATGAGTCAAAGCCCAGATTTAAACAGTCTTCAGCTGAAGTCAATAATACTCAGATCTTAATAAGTTTCAGGCTGTTTTGTGCTGAGATACTGTGTTGCATGTTACTAGCAATGGCAACAACCAGTTATGAATTATTTGAAGCCAGTTTTTAAAATAACCTCTGAAACACAGCTCCTCAGGATCAGTAATGTGAAGAATCCAAGTTTATTCTGCATCAAACCATGTGAAATCTGATTTTTATTTTTAGCATTATTTACCTGTAGCATCATTTACTTGGGACTGTCAAGGAATGCATCAGACCCATATTTGAAAACTATGTGGTGTACTACAACTGTCCAAAGTTATTTCACTGATTTCCAAAGTAGCGAAAACTAAGTTTGTTGTCTTAGACCTGTGTTTCTTCTATATTGTTGACAACCTGAAGTAGAGTGCAGCGTCCTTTATAGCTTAAGGTTACACAAAAATATCCAAAGTACCTAAATGATCCAGAAACTCCACTCTCAGAGATAACACCACCTGACCCTTTTGAGTCTAGGTCTAATTTAATGAGGTTCAAGATTTGAAGCCTTCAAGACACTTCAAAGAATGAGATTTCTGTATAAATGTAGGCAGTTGTGTCTAATGAGTTTAAAAACAAAAGGAGAAAAACATTTGGTTAAAGGCACTTCTGGATAAGACTACTTGTTTCTTAATGCCTGTGACAAGTTCTGCAGTTTGTTTTATCTTCTTCTGCTGCTACTTTTAAGATTTCCATAGGTAAAGGGGAACCTGGTGAATGACTGTACTGGGCAACAGAGAAAATCACTGCCCACAGAATGTTGCTTCAAGCACTTAAGCAAGGGAGAAATCACGAAGTCTTTCTTTCGCCCCCATCTTTTGGTAGCAGAGCAGGGAGCTACATTACAGCAAATATACAGAGAGGGAGAAAGAGCTTCTGTCAGAACAAAGGCAGAAGAAAGGAGGATACCTACTCGGCTACACTTGGAAAAAAAGGTTAACTCTGTATTGAACCAAACACCAGATTAAGCAGCCAGTTATGACATGCATGAATATTGTATCCTGCAACATAAAAGAGGAAAAGTGATTTTAAAATGGTAACAATAAGTGAATGAATGAAAAAGATTTACTATTCACAAAGAAAGATAAAATGGCTAACCTGAGAAGCTGCCTAATTCTGAAAATAAAGAGTAAAATTGAATCTGACAAAAACAACAACACAGTAAATAAAACTGCAAGTGTTACATGTTTTGGACTACCACAAAGCTTAGGAAGGATAGGACAATACTACTGCAGAGAGGTAAAGTGAGGATGAAATCACGGCTGCTCCAGCTCCGTCACTTTATCAGTGGTTGTCAGTAACCGTGACTTCAGACCTTTCTGAAGAAAAGCAGAGAGAAAAACAGCGAGTTATTTTCCTCACATTGGTCAACAGTGAAATTAAAACCCTTAAATCTTTTTCTTTTGCTGATTTTTACGACCTCATTACCTCACCAGTGCTTACAGTAGGGAGTACTGTGTAAAGCGTAGTTCCTCTCTAGAATCAACGCTGTTACTCAGGTAAGGTGTTTTTGTAAGAAAGCCAGTCTTGCAGTCATATCACGTTACAGTGCATCCCGGTCAAAGTGAATGGAAACCCACAGCTCACCAAAAAAA
>VXAK01009135.1:10357-79361 GCA_013399435.1 Arenaria interpres
TCTGTTACTTGCTCTTCCTTCATAAGTAAGAAAGTAGAGTACGAAATAACTCTTCTGGTGACGCACAGTTCAATATGGTTGAAGTGTTATAATGTGTTACTTGAGTCATAACTGACAGGGTGCCAGCCTTACATTTGTTAGAGCAAACAGAGATCAGCTTTAAATTTCCGTGCTGTTATGCAACCATGCTATTACTTAAAGGACTACTTGTACTCAAACAAAAAAGGCCATCTCCCTTCCTGTTACAGTGCTGATATAATTGTCTCTACTACAGACAGATTTTCATACACACTCACATATATATTCAAATACTCAGCAGTATTTTAACACCTCTAAGGAAGTGCTCACTACTTGGCCTTGAAGGATTCTCCTTTGTTTTTACAGAAGTTTGAGACTTAGCGTCGCTGCAGCTGGTGAAGAAAAGAGGTGATCACATAGTCCAGCTGACCACACAATTCAATTCCCTACTGATCTCAGCAGTCAGCCGGACTTAACACACTAAAATGTAAGAAAGCAGCAACTATACCTGCTTCTGCTAGCTTCTCAAAAGCCATTATAACTTGGCTTTCACTTTCATTAACCAGTCATTAGCACGGTCATTGTATTTCCTCAGTCTCTATTGGCTTTGTGGGAGGCATCCACTAATAGCACCGTGTACATAAAAAAACTTTCAGTAACGTTGTTCGGAAGACTTAGTGAACAAAACTACCACATCACTATGGAGAGTAAGTTGCGCTCCAGATTTCATGGGTCAATGGGTTACCTTGCAGTCTAGAAATGAGAGATCTTGGGCTCTACCTCCAGGATAGCCCAGGAAATGGCGGTGCCGAGGTGTCACCAGGACAGTCAGAAGGCAGGCCAAACTGACAGAGCCTCCTGAGATCCAGGGAGGGCTGGCGGTGGGGAAGCTGCTTGCCTGTAGGTGCTGCAGCAGCCAGCTTACTTCCTTTCAGAGCCTGAATCAGGATAGCAGTGCTCTTCTAGCCTAGCTTATCAGAGTGAATCATATGACTAATGATTAATCATTCAAGTATTTATCACTTCAGTATAATTTCTACATACTATTATTGGGGTTGCACCTTCACTGGTGCGGCTCAGGCATGATTGGAGCTGACACTTGGGCAGCATCTTTCAGCAAAGAGCTTAAAGAGCTTGAGAGCCTGAATACTGACAACAGGTGAGGCTGCTGTTGGCTTGGAAGCAAACAGAGGAACAAGCCACGACAGCTGTGAGAGAAAGCAGAAGCAACACAATTTGATATCATCTCCAGGCTGCCCCTTCAGGTCACCTCTGCAGACCCAGGGCTCTTCATCCCTCACAGTCGGAGACAGGAAGAAGGTCGGTGGCAGGGAATGTGGGCAAAGGGCCTGAACTTGCCTGCCCTGGGGCATGTGCCACTCTGGCAGTGATGTGATACTGCTTGCACCGCTCCCGGAAATGTACTCCCCGGGTGGCTCCGCTCCATCTTTCCACCTCACCATATGTCCCCCCATGCAAGCAGTGCAAACACTTGTGATGTCTTCTTTCCTCAAGGAATCTGAAGAAGCCTGTGCCTCACCTTCTCCAGCAGGACAGCGGTGAAGGCATAAAGAGAATGGAAAGTTAGTCCAGTGATGGTACTTCTTTGGGTCACAGTCTCAAGCTCATTTCTGTCTAGTTTTTTCAATCCAAATGCTGGGAGGGAGAATGTCTTCTGAGGTGATTGTGTCATGGGACTTTTACCCTTCTTCTGCTTTTGATAGAGTGTTAACTTTCACCCGATTTCTCTACTGACAAACCTGCTCGGGGCCAGCTAACTCTGGGAAAATTCTGCTATCGTACTGGTATTTCTGGATTTCTCTACATCCTCTCCATCAGCACCGGTTGTCTCTCCCATTTCATTTTTCTGTGTTTGTCTAGGCAAGTCAACTGCAAACATTTCTTCAGTTCAACTCCTTCCCTCGCCTTTTCCACTAGTTGCTTGTGGTTCAGACTAGAAACTTTTGTCCTATCAAACATCTGCGAGGGTCGGAGAGAAGAACATACTCTACCCTTTCTCAGCTCCCAAAACCAAACTGTGAAGCTCTGAGATTAACTTAGGGTTTTTTTGTTGTTTTTTGGTGGGTTTTGTTTGTTTGTTTGTTTTTTTAAAGAGATTGTTGCTATTGGCCTCCATGAAGGTCATCATCTACCTTTCCTTCACCTTGCATGAACAGAGAAGAAGGGGCTATCACAGAACTGGCAGGGTCAGAGACCAAGCACGTAATACAGGCAAAAGAATTACCCTTTGGCTTATCATGGAAGGCACAACAGAATGTATCCAGATTCTAGTTCTTTTTCTCAGCTTTGGATTTGTGTTTTCAATAAAATAGCCATTGGATAACATACAGAAATTGTCCTAGAAACAGTAACAAAGGACTCCATGCTCTCAGCTCAGCGCTAGCCTGCTGAGATGCAGTATCATGTCTCTGTCTCATTCCCCAGTAAGGCTGGATTCTCCTCTGTATGGTGGCAGAGCTTTAACTGGTAGAGGAGAGAAGCTGCTAAATAATGACATGGTCAGAAAGAGGATGTTGCTCCGAGGGCATTGAAGTGGGTTTTCCATTTCCTGAGCAGATGCTCTGACCACTAAATTATTAAAGAACCCCATTTAACCCAGTTTTATAAGAAGTGGAAGCAATAACATCGCTTGGGGAGCCCAATCCTGGGGGTACGTTGTAGGTGTGCTCTGATAATGATAAATAGATTAGGATCCCCAGGGCAATTATGCACAATGAAGCCAAGCAGCTAGATTTCAATCATACTTATGAGAATTGAAGTCTTCACAGAGGTTGAGCAGGAAATGCACAGTGTTCCCTATCAGATAAAGGCAGTACCTAAATGGGAATCTAAAATTGCAGGTTTGGTCCTATACATTTGACTTTTTTGGGTTCTGATCCCTAAGTCCTGTCTTACTTCTTAGCCCAACCTGTAATACTGCCTTCTTGTGATTCATCATGAGAACAGGAAGTTTCTGTGATGCTTACTGTTGGCCGGTTTTGAGGAAGTGAGAGAGCGAATGACACAGAAAATATGAAATAGCTGTAAGACCCACTTCTTACCATGAAAAAAAACAGGTCAGATGGCCATCAAATAAGAAATACCAATGAAGTACCCCTGTCACCCACCCCTAACATCTGTCCAGGAAATCCTTCATTCCCAGATACAATCTCATCCTGTTTTTCTACTATCACTTACTGACATCGCATCCTCATACGAGGAAGGCAACTTGAAATTCTACCTCTTACTCTCTTTGGAGCTGAGTCCTCTCTATTAGATAATCAAAAACTCCCTACATAAGGACAGAGTAGGAACAGAGTTTTCTGGTGTGATTTAAAGATCAGAAGCTCTCAGGCCTGTGTTTGTACGTGGATGCTGTCTTGCCTGGACAAGCCAACGCGATGCACATACAGAGCAGTGCCGTGGTTACTCTCCTACTCCAGGCTACAGCTGGTGCTTGGCATCCGTCAGCTGGAAAGGAGCCAGTTAGTTAGTTACCCGGTTATCATCGTGTCTCCACAGGGGATCTTGCAGACCAGCAGTACAGCCTTCCCTCCTCTCTCGCCCTCCCAGCATGTGATCTGCGGTGCCCTGGCATGCCCCCATCACCTCGCCACACGCACGCACATCAGACACGTGACACCTGCGCCCTGGCCCCCTGCCACCCATCATTTGACCCAGTTCATGGTACCTCATACTTAGTCACGGAAGTAACTGCACAGCCTGTACCCGCATTCTTGTGAAGATTGCTTAAGCTTGTGGACAAAATACGTTTCACAAGATATGGCATGTACAATTTCTACTGTTTGGGGTATGTGTATATATTAAAGTAAAGCTGTCTGTAGGTGTTTGTGTGTGCTTGCCTGAGGATAACTGCGTGCGGAACCAGGGTTTGGTCTTAGGGCAAAAGTAAGAGAAGCGCTGCCCCGCAGGCATTTTAAAAAATATGAGTCTTAATAAAGTGATGATAATCCTATTTTTAATTTGGCTTCTGTGTCTGCTCAGTAACGATTTTTCATAACGATTTATTAGCCCCGGCTTTTTACTGTGCTCTTCCTGCTAACACTTTAGGAACAGTAAAAAGCCTTGGTCCTAAAATTTAGTGCTTTATAGATGGCTTCTTGAGAGAAATATCAAAAAGTGGCTTGGGTTAGCCAGATTTTTTTGGCTGTCTCATTTCTGCTTGGCTCGAGGCTTACTTATTAGACATTTTCACGTTCGTATCCCTGGCAATGGAAAAGCTATACATTCAAAAACCTGGCACATGCACAAAGATGTGCACCGACATTCACGAAACATTTCCTAAGGTTGTAGTTGCTTGAATTTCAACTCCTTAATTAGCAGGATACCTTTAAGAACACATTTTCAGGGTTCTTTTCACAGTTGACTGTTCAATCTGAAAGACTGCTCCTAAAATTAGATTCACTGTGGGGCCTGACCTGATACATCCATGGATTTTTAGACCACTTGTCTTCTCACACTCAGAATTTTTGTCCTGGTAGAAGGAGACTCTACTAACCAGCGGTCATTTTTCATGCAAAAGTCAGATATTAAGTAAAGCCAGCACAGCCAGGACATGTTGGCCTTACTCCATGCAGTCAGTAGCCTATGAGTAGTCAGTCTGACACTATCAAAGCCCAATAGTCTTGGTGCTTTTTCTGCATGGTAGGTATGCAGAATTACTTGGAGATAAGTATAGAAGCCTTCCCCCATCCTGCCATCCTTAGAAGGTTTTGTCTAGACAAGAGAACATTTCTGGCATAATTATTCTCTTGCATTTTAATTTTGCATGCAAATAATTAGAACTGTGGTGTTAGAATATAATTTCAAGCAGGCCATGGTACTTGTAGAGACCTGAACCAAACTCTTAGAGGCCATTGGGAAAAGAAAAGAAGCTAAAATGCTGACAACTCAGCATAGTATCTTATAAGGAAAAAGAAAAGCTAACGTAGTTTTAAACACAACGCTAATTAATATAGATACTGAAAGCTGATGAAGGTATATGATCCTGATTGACAACAACTGGATACACACACACTCACTTTTGCTTTAAAAATCATTCATTACCTCTTTTAACAGCAGAAAGTTTTCTACATTTAGATAAAACAAGGGAAAGTTCCAAGGAAATAAAAGAAAAAAGGGTTGTTATTGTCAGCCTGCCATTCATTTGCTTTTATACGCTATGCGCAGTACAACAGTACATGGTGCCAAATAAGGGCCCAAGAGTGGAGTGAGAAATTAATACAGATTAAAAAGAGATACATTTTCTGGGTGTTTTTCTGGGTTATCAGTTTCTCAGCCTGCTTCACTGTGCAGCTGTACAATGGGAGAGCATACGGATGGGGAGATACAATATGTGAACTTGCTTTGCCACCAAAGTAAATGCTCATCTAAATGGAGCCATAGTTGATTTATCATTCAAGCAAGCAAACTAGTTCATTACATAGGATGTGCTGTACTCAAACTACAAAAAAAATATCCTTATCTCCATAGTAAATATGCAAACCTAGAAACTCAAACTTGATTTATTTTTTACTTGGTACAAATACATCTGACATAATCATCAAGCTCTGTGGATGTGCTTGAAACAGCCACACATGCTCTAAGTGGATTTAGGAACATAGAAATATAGGAATTTTTAGTAAAATTTCTGACATCAGGATTATATGAGTAATCAAAATCTTAACACAGTCTACGTATTTTCTTGCTATTCCTATATTCTAGAATGATTCCTCCATAAAGAGAGTCTAATTTGGAATAGAAATTATTTCATTTTAGGATATTTACCCTGCTTTGTAAGTAAAGTAATTATTCTGGAACATGCTCATTTACATTTTGGATTAGTGCCTGCAGAATGGCTCAGAGGAATAATTATTTTGGAAGAGCTATTCCGATCGATTTCTGCATCTGAGGCCCTGCAGACCATATGTGTCACCAAAGGCAGTCCAGAACTCCAAAAAGTACTAATTGAGGCCTCTCACTTGAAAAGCTTCAACATTATTTGATCTAATATTTAGCATTAACTATTCAAAGAAAAAAAAAAAAAGGCAGAAAGCAGTTATCACACTTTTAGGGCACTATTTATAAGCCAGATAAACACAGTATGCAATCATTAAATGCCTAGCATAGGAATTTCAGTGCAGTACAGAGGGAATGCATTTGCCTACAATATGCTGATGGTCTCCATGAAAAATACTTCATGCCGTGACATGTTGGGCTTTTGCTACTAAACTATAAAACTCAGAAGAAAGATTCAGGTGGTCCTGGTGTGAAGGTACCCTTTTTTACTGAGGTAGTCAAAAAACTGACTGAGAAGTCCAGAACAAGTTCTTCTCTTCAATGCAGCATCCACAGGATGGAAAAAACCAAAATCCCACAGTGGAAATGTCCACCAGCACAGCACCAGGGATGAGGAACTTTCTGGGCCCAGTAATGCTCCCTGTCAGCTTGTCACTCATTAGTATAGTCACAGCCTCATATGGCTGTCAAGGAACAAGAACAGTAAGATGATGTCTAGTTTATTTGTGCCCCTGAAAAATGATAAGGCTTTTGTATACAGTATCTCTCTGCATTGCTACCATGGCTCACATAATTTCTTCCCACAGAAAAAAACCCAAGGTAGCATATGCCAGGAGCAAAAATGTCCCAAGAGGTCTTGTTGAGAACTGCTCATTCCACCTGGATGGAAGAAAAGTTTGTCCTACAGGATTGATTGTGTCGTCTGCCCCAGACAATATACTTACCAGAAACTCTAGATTTACACCAGTAGGAAGGAGAAATCAGAACCTATTCATTAGTTGTTCCATAATAGATTTAAAAACGCAAACTTGCAAGGTCACTTACATAAAGCCTGCAATACCATATGCTCAACACATTCCAGAACACCAAATACATGAATCACTGCAGTTATATTCATAAAAATATTCTTCTACTCCTCCAGCACATCACACAATGATGTAGTTACAGGAACTTTTTTCCAGGTGGCAGCTGATTTAAGAGGTTCCTGCATTTGCTGTTTATTCCTGCCCCATAGCTATAACTGATCACTTCCTCAGTTGTGCTGGTTTAATTCTATGGAGCTGTGCCAGCTACCATACTGGGTTAAAAATAAAACAAAACCAAACAAGGAACAAACAAAAATCCATCAATACTTTTTGCAAGTTTGGGTTTTTTTATTAAAAAAAAAAACCCCAAGCCTTGGGTTATTTCAGTGCTGCACTTCTTACTTCAGCACTCTGAGGGAGCAGTGACCTGCTGCTCAGTGGCAGGAATGAGCAGCCGAAGGTGGGGAAGGTAAGAGCTCTTCAACCAGCTTTGCATTCAGAGAGAGACAACCGGTTGGTTGGATTCTGCAAAAACAGGAACATAACTGAGCATGCCACCAGAAAGTGTCTTTCTCAGAAGCCTTTGCCTGTTTTTTAAACAGTAAAGAAAATCTGTAGCTGTGCAATAGCATGTCTGTGTAACAGCGACAAGCCTATGAGTGTCCCAAGTCATAAGTGGGGGGGGGGATACATGAGTTGGACTGGGACCAGAATGCAGGGACTCTATAGCTTCTTTAATTATTAGACTTTCTAAAAAGTCTTTTAAAAAATGGATCACAATAAAAATAGTAAAGCTGAATGTTATATAAGAAAAAAAATTATTACGGTGAATTTTTTTAACTTGGACTCTACTGAAATGCAGTTTTACCCTAGCCCTTTCTAAATGCTTTCTGTATATATTCTGTGCGTATATATACTCTAATAAATGGTATCAATCCTCATCTATGTTTGTATTGTTTGCATGAGCATTCAGACTCAGTAAATATGTGGGGTTTTTTCTCACTTTCACTGGGGCAAGGCAACAAAGTCTCAGTAGAACAGACAAAGTTGAGCCATTCTTAAATAAGCACTGGTGAAAAAGGAAGAAAAGACTCTATGCCGTGGTATTTAAAATGAGGTCAGTTGGCAGACAAATTTCCAATGTAACTGACTTACTAATCAATACTCAGAACTCTCATTTGTTCCATAAAATGAATTCAATTTGCTTAAGAAAGTTATGGTGTTCTGAATATTGAATGCTAGAATAGATGCTTGAGTGGGGAGATGTAATGCAACCGTGACCAGTGTGTTTGATGGAAGTTTTTTCAAGAAGATATTGCTTCCTCAAGAAGATTCAGTTTATCTGTGAGAAAAAATAGGAAAAAAACCCAGTATGGTTTTATGTGTTTTAGGGCTCTCAGTGTGTTACTGCATATTATTTTACTAAAGTGGGAATGTGAAAAAAACCTCTCCTCTGAAAACTTAAAAGGTACCAGGAGAAAAAGCTAAGACATTAATAAATGAAGTTCTGCTTTAATTTACTTTTCACTGAAAGACAGTTTTTCCATTCTACTGTTTCCAGAAATCAAACAGCAGGAATTATGGGAATGAATATTTTCTTTTTCTGCCGTTTGATGGAAAGGATAGCAGTTTTTCCGTAATAGGAGTCTTGAGAACTGTTGTCTGTAGAATAAGAACTTGATCATAGATACAAGGGCCTTTTTCTTCTAAGAAACTATTAGTTTACAAAGAGAACGCACAAGAAGTCCTGTTTCAGTGAACAGAGTGACAGAAACAAGATTCCATTTCCCCACCAGCAGCATCATGGGGTCTGATTTAGGAATGGGGATGGCACAGCTCGGGGTAGCTCGTGTGATTAGGCTCGGCCGGCTGCCTTGCTGCTTCCAAGAAGTGGGCTTTCTCATCCATATGAGAAGGCAAAGGGGATACCTTACTGCTGTCTGCAGCTGCTTCATGGAAGGGTATAAAGAAGATGGAGCCAGACTCTTCCCAGAGAGGCAAGGTGGAAGGAGGTGAGGTGATGGGCACAAACTGTAACACTGGCAATTCCCAACTTGATACGGGAAAAGTATTTTCACCATGAGGATGGTCAGACACTGGAACAGAAGGCCAGGGAGGTTGTGGACAATCCACCCATGGAGATATCCAACGCTTGACTAAGTAAAGCCCTGACCTTGCTTTGAGTGTGTGAGTTGGGAGAAACTATCTCCAGCGGTCTGCCCTGTCCTCTGTCCTCTGATTCTGTACAGACAGCAGATACATTTGTGAAATCACCCTGGACACATTGCTGAGTGGTGCCAGGTAGCTGTCCCTAGCTTTGATTTACCTGAATTTAGGCAGTGAACTGAGGCAGTTCAGCACCCAACTGATGGGTGGGCTTGAGTTGAAGGAGCTGATTGGACATCAGAGTTGAAGTAATCTCTTTAGGTCTCCTCAGTTATGCCTTCTTTTCCTATTCAGATACAGCTCAGAGAGGTGGATGTCAGCCGATGTCTCTTGTCTTTGTCTCCTTCTCTGTCCAGGACTCTTAACTGCTGAACTGCGGACATTATGGTTATTAGTGATATAGAAGGAAAAAATTATTTTCATTGATCTTACATACAATGTGAACATATATCCAGATAACCTGTGTCAAGAAACCTTACTTATCTGTAGGTACTCTACCATCATCACTTTCTTTAGCCTCAGAGCTCACTCCTGTTTGTTCTTGTGTCTTCTGTTGTTTTCCACTCGTACAGCTAAAGCAGTAGTCTGAGCTCTTATTACCCTGATGGCCTCAAAGTCCTCTTCTCTGGTCTCAACAAGAGCCGCTAACATCTGTTCTCAATGTTGCTGCAGAGACGGCTTTGATTTATCACTATGACAACATTGTCCTCAGTGCTGCATCCCAACAGGGCTTCTTCTTTCTCCATTGCAACAGACACGAACCACTTTTCTTCAACTCCCATCTATAGAGAAAACACTTCCTCCACTGCTGAATTGCACTTTCCTCTGGGATAGGACTCCAGCAATGCATAACGCTAGACATCAGATTTAGGAGAGGAAATGAAAAGTTATAATGTATACAATGTTAAATAAGGATGGATCTACATAGGCTGAGTGTAATAGCCAAAGAGGAACTTACGTTCCGAAAAAGATTGATTGTATTATTACTTTCTGACATGTTAAAATTTCTTACCGGCTTTTGAGATTTACCCAAGGGAGTGGATGGTCAAAAGGCTTTTATCAAAACTTTTGTGCTACTTAAACTCAGAAGTACTTTACTTGACTCTTAGAGGAAGCCACTGACTGAGGTGTGTGTGGCTGCTGGAGGGATACAGCACTACGCAGTGGCAGTAAGTTTATCAGAACCTGGCCTTTGATATAAAACTCTCGTTGGAATACTCTCTGGAAGGGACCTTCGAATACTCTCCTGCTCTGACTTGAAAAGTTAAATGTTATGTTCCTTTTAGCAAAACAGCTTATAACTGAGACAAAAAGGACAAAACATTCCATAAAATGATACGTATGTATGTGCAAATTTCTGTGTTTGTTATGTACCGATACAGAAACTTGACAAAGCATTAATTTTGTATATAGCACTTCTGAGCCATGCTTGATATAGTGTTGCATTTGGCTACAATTCAAGATGTAGCTTGATATTTATATGCTATTTTACATTGAAATATGATTACATGCTTTTAGATTTACAAAACTCTAGCCTTGCCAGGAAATTTTTGCCTCTAAAGCTATTTTAGGACTTTATCAGTTGAAAGGCTTAAGAGCTAAATTTTGTCCTCACATTGACTTAAATGGATAATGCGTATGCATATTCAGAGGCAAGCTTTGGCCTTAACTTTGATTTAATTGTTTAGCATGGTTAGAATTACATACTTAAAAATCCATGGTGATTAATGAAACTGGTGACAGTTTGTGAACTCCTAAAGTTTCTCTGATGCTTGGAAAAAGCTCTAAATTTCTTTGTCTGACACATTATACAAACAATAACTTAAATCCCCATGTGGTTTCTATTTGTCACAAAAGCAGATGATTTAAAAGTTTTAATGAAAAACTGACTTTGAAAAGAAAATTTTCACATAACATATTTCCTTCTTTCACTTTTCCTTACAACCAGTTAAGCAAATGAAACATTTCCAGTGTTTAGAATCAAGCAATTTTAGTATTACACAGAATGTTTGAAATATACCTGATTTTTTTCCCCTCAGAGAAATTTTTTGTAGCACTTTTGTAAAAATCTGTGGAAAATATTTACTGTTTTCTAACTGACCTGGAGACTGGAGCCAGGAGAGCAAAGGCACTTGGTCAGTAGCTGCTTCTGGCAGCCATTACGAAGTTAGCAGCCCACTGGAATCCCCCAGGAATCCAAGCTTTAACTTAGGAAAATAAATATGTTTCCAACCCTAACCACTCCAGAAAACACTGAAAATATGATCTGGGAGTAAATCAATGCATTGTTCCTTTACTGACTGTGCAGACAGCCTGAAATAAAGCCTGGAGAAATAGAAGTGACTACAGTAGACTACTAACTCAAAATCCTTAATATGATCATTCAAGTCTTAACATCAACTGAATTATAACTGTTTATCATTTTAGGACCAGCATTCAACTAACGTGCATGTGTTATGATTCTAAATCAGCTGTTAGTCTTCGCTGTGTGAAGACTGCCAGAACTTCCCCCAAACCTGAAAAATATACATTGATTTTTGTATCTCTCATAAGATGGGTCATAAAGGCCTTGTTGCATAAACTGTTAATTAACACAGAACAAAAGGCTAGTCTCTGCCCTAAGGAGCTTGCAGTTTAATTATGACTGGAGTCAGTGTGTAAATACCAACAGAAAATAAATGAGCATAAGGGTTCACTTAAGATTTCTCCAGGGAAGCAGGTTTAAGAGATGTCCATCTTCTTTCATCTCAGCTGCTTCTCTCTGGGATCGAAGAAGTGTTCCCATTTAAAAACCACCACCACTATTTTTAGTGCAAGGTTGATGGGGTGGGGGTGGGGCATTAACTTGGATCATTTCACTTTTGGGAGCTGGAGTGTAACCTTGCAGGGAGCTAGACCAGCAAACCT
Source organism: Arenaria interpres (assembly GCA_013399435.1). Classification (NCBI taxonomy): domain Eukaryota; kingdom Metazoa; phylum Chordata; class Aves; order Charadriiformes; family Scolopacidae; genus Arenaria; species Arenaria interpres. The sequence goes on from VXAK01009135.1 coordinate 22,273, forward strand.
GATGGGATGGCAAGCAGCATCCCATGTGCAGTTAATGCTGCATCCAGAGACCTGCCAGTGCAGTGGAGTCTCTGCCTTTGGGATTGCAATAGGGCACTGTACCAAAGAGCGGAGTAACACAGCAGGGTCACAAGGGCCAGCTCAATAAGCAGAAGTCTCAGCGTGCCAGCTCCAGGGAAGAGTCCCAGCACCAATCATGGTGTGCTTAAATGATGCAACAGCAGCAGCAAAAGAACACAGAATCACAGAGCTGCAGAATCACAGAATCGTAGGGGTTGGAAGGGACCTTCGGAGATCATCTAGTCCAGCCCCCCTGCCAAAGCAGATTCACCTAGAACAGGTTGGACAGGGATGTATCCAGGTAGATTTTGAATATCTCCAGAGATGGAGACTCCCCAGCCTCTCTGGGCAGCCTGTTCCAGTGCTATGCCACCGTCAAAGTAAAGAATTTTTTCCGCATGTTCAGACAGAATTTCCGGTGTTCCAGCTTGAGTCCATTGCCCTTTGTCCTGTCTCTGGGCAATACTGAGAAGAAACTGTCCCCATTCTCTTGACACTCGCCCTTTAGATATTTATAAGCATTGATTTCTAAAGGGCGAGTGTCAAGAGGATGGGGTCAGGCTCTTCTCAGTGGTGCCCGGTGACTTGCTTGAAGCATAGCAGGTAGTGAAGGTCAGAGCCTTTGACAAAGAGGAGGTAGGGATCAAAGGTACCTTACTAAATGAGAAGATAGATGCCAAACAGGAAGGAAGTTGGAACAGCCTGGAAGATGGTGCCTGGTCAGTTAGGTAGTGGCTGCATTAGCCATTTTCAGTACAATGCCTTGCGACTGTGAAGTTAAATGGACAAGAACTCAAATTCCGTGTTATTTCCTCTCAAAGCCATGAATGTGCAACATTTGTTTGCATAGTTCAATAAGAAGGGTCATGTGAAGTCAAGTAGCAGCAGATTTTTTGCAAAAAACATATTTTGCTGCAGAACAGGAAAAAAACCAGCATTCTGGTATATGGCAAACTGCACCTATATTAGAATGTGCTGGCTATGGGACGGGATACCTACCTTGCTGTTTTATTAAAGGACTATAAAGGAAAAGGAGGAGCGGCACTGTTTTTTCATTATAACATGCCTGACTTAAGGGATAGTTCTTATCGCAGTGACATTTTTCTGTAGACATTACACATACAGTAGCTATTACAAAAGGTAGAAAGAACTCTTCTCTAAGCATATTATCTGTACACTCGAACTGGGCCTTGCTGAATCCCCCATGTAACTGTTATGCTTTGTTCAGCTTATAAAAAAACCACCGTAGACCACCATGAATTTATGGTACACGGCAGCTTTGAGCTTGTTTGTAAGGTTCTAAAGACAGGAGTTGAATTCCCTGGATTAAAATTAATTTTAAATGCTTTAATGGGGTGAGCTCTCTTATTGAAGACTGATGTGCCTGCAGGCTTTATAAAACACCAGCATTTTAGGATGCAGAGATATTCTCTGAGTCAGGTTGCTAAAGGATATCACAGACCAATGGCAATTACCACTCTCCCTTTTGCGGTCACATACGATGCCATAAAATGGGCCCCAGACTTCCTTATTTAATTGCCTGGTTTCTTTTCATCTCAAGCACAGGGCAAAAGCAATGCATTTAGCTCAGCCTTGTAAAATAGCACACATTTTCTTACTGTTATGCCTTTGAAATATTGCACATGACAGCGAATATTTAGAGAATTTCATGAATGGCAGAGACTTGTAAGCAGCCTTATCCTGGGGATATTTGTTGGCACAAAGCTTCAGTGGCATCATGCTTCAATGACATTGAAGAGGTTAAGACAAGTTTGTGCTGGCAGATGTGAGTGTGAGCAGACTCTTCCCACTTCAGAAAGGTGACTTGTCTCCTAGCCTGGCTGCCTAAGGACCCTGCCACTGATGTGCAAGTCAAACATTTGCATACTTATCGTTAGACTGTGTTGAATGAAGAGATTTGATAATGCCATTTTGCAGCACTATTATCATATTGCAACTTCAAATTGACATGTGATCCATGTTCTGGACATGGATCTTGAACAAATTGCTTCATTGAATGGACAATTTGCGTGTTTGTGACTCAGTTAACCCGCCTGTGTATTAGGAAGAGTAGAAATGGTAGGAATTCTGCCATCCTCACTGAAAATGCTTGAAGAACCCATGATGAAAGTAATAAGTTAGTGTGAAGTGTTTAGTATTGTTACACAATTCAGAATTAATATAAGACATTTAAAATTTTCACTAAATAATGAGGGGTGTAGGAATTCCTAAGCAAGCTCAGTGACAAAGGCACTGCCAAGATCGACTGAGATGTCTCAACACCCACCCAGCACAAGGAGAAGCAGGAATGCTATGAGAGCTGGGAAGGAGAGGAAGAAAGGAGGAATGGCCAGAGAAGGGAAACAGAAAGGAGAATGGGTGATGTAGGGCTCTGTCCTGCTGTGTTCTCCTCTAGTACAACCCAAAGTTGAGGTGCACGGCAATGCAGTTCTAGCTCAAGTGTTTGGCATCAGACTGCTGCAAAGCAGCTCCCTTTCGCCTGCCTGCAATCTCTGTTCAGATGCAGAAAACCTGCATAGAGAATATATTCTGCATCTGCTCACCAGTGCCACCAGTAAGCCTGACTTACCAGTCAATTCCCAGTGCAGAAGACCAATGGTACCATCACATGCCACCACCTTCCCATTCACCTCCTTCACTCTCCTATTATTTTTCCCTACTGACGGAACACAGAGGTGGGAAGCAGGCACTTTGCTCTTCCCATTATGCCTGAGCCACCAGCTTCTCCCAAGGAAGCATCTGCTGGTCTCTATGTAGGTCTGCCCTTGCGCTAGGCAGGCAGGAAGAAATCTGGGTCCCTCTGATCTCCAGGCAGCAGGATGTGAACGACAGTGCCTACAGAAAAAAAAAGGAAAGACACTGTTGTCGAGACACACGTTTTCACACCTCAGAAGATAAAGCTTTTTGGGTTAAAATTTATGAAATAGTAGTTAATATTTGTCCATAATGAGTTCTGGACTAAAAGATAAATTAAAGAAATATTTTTTTTACCCATTTGGCTGAGTAACAGAAAAGAAGGGAAAGAGTATAGCTGCAGTAATAAAGATACAGGCTTTAAAAGCCTGAAATCACTCTGTTTTACACAGAATGAATGAATCTGAAGCCCAATAAGCTACAGAAAAAAATTTCGGGGGAAACATGAGAACAGTCCTCCTCTGTAGCTTGATAATCTCACTAATGCCCGGAAAAATAAAACCTCCATATTCTAAGATTCAGTATTTCCTTTTGTATTCCTTCCTATACAAATTCACATGTCTGTTCCCTAGCACATGTTGTGACTAGACTACCAGTTGTTCTTGTGCTAAAGAAGATTCAGAGGCAAAAACACTGAACAAAAAAAGGAAAAGACATTGAAAACCTTCAATGATTAGGTCACCATTCCCTCTCTGTTAGCTGCAGGGGGAAGAGGTGAAGAACCCACCTTTAAGAGCTGTCACTGCCAAACTACTAGAGATCACTGTCCAATAGAGCTACTTGCTGAGCTACTTAGATAGTCAGTCCCTGACCCGCATCCATCAAAATGAGCCAGGTTAAAGCTGAAATAGGGTAAAAAATGTTAGCACAAGCAAATCTGCTGAGAGGACAGTGGTGAGGATTGCCAAACATTCCTACTGTGGCATTGCTGCTGTCAGCAGAGGACATGTGGTCAGTCTCGTGGAGCCGAAATCTGTGAGGACCTGACAACCATTAAAGGGAAGGCTTCTCTTGCTGAACCTACACTGTGCTCAGCCCGGTGGTACCTAATAAACTGGAACCCCAGGGATGTCAGAGGAATGCACATAATTAATACCTCTTGGTAATATTTTCATAAAACAGTAGTTGCACAGAACATAAATATATATTTTAAGGAAAGCTCAGCCATGAAAATATGATTGATAATAGTTAAGCTAGTTGATGAAAACAGAAATGATACTTCTCAGTCTACTTTTAGTATGGCAAAGTAGGGACAGAACTCGTGCTAACATACAAAATGCACTGAGAATATAACTCTGCATTTCACAGTACTTACTTAAAACAAGAACTGATATCCAGAACAATCTTTCAAGGAACTCATTTTGCAGTTGAAACATCTGAGGAGCTTCTCTAGCATTTTTATTTGTTTATTTACCCACTATTTGTCTTGCATGTAATACCGCATTCAGACCCTAGCTGTGCTCAGGGATGTTCAGCTGCTCAAGTCCAAGAGAAACCCTTGTAACAGGGCATAGGCCCTTACTCCCGTGTGTCTGTAAGTCAAGGACAGCTTTAGTTGTATTGTTACGGAAGGAACAGGCAAAAGATATGTTTTAGGCAAACCTTTTAGGAATATGTAATATCTTTTATTAAACCAACCAGTAAAAAACAGTCTTTTGCATAGGCATGCCTTCTTCAGGCTTGAAATCAAAACTTTTTTATTGTCTTCAGTAAATGTTACATCATGATGAGATAGGTGTGGGAAATTATTTCTGCCATAGGTGAGAATGAAAGATGCAGTTTACACAAAGAATCCCCACAGAAGAGCACAGGAGGAGAGGTGGGGTGCCTAGGGGTGTGCCTCATCTCTTCTGTAAATGTTTCTCCCACGAAGAAGACAAATGTGGTTCCCTTTGTGTTTGTATTTAAAGTTCATGATATACCTGGCATCTTTGAGGGTGACTTTTCTTTGCAGTTCAGAGCAACAATGAACCTATGGCATAGAGCAAATGGTAACCTATTTAGCATGTCTGGTGACTTATCAAAGCAAAGGTCTATCGTACAGGCTCACAAAGTCTGATTTGACTCCAGCATTTGATTCCCATCTTTCCCACAACAAAGGCCCTATCCCATGAATTTATGCATGGTTTATCTTCTACCCAAATAAACTGGTCAGCCTCTTCTGTGATCAGCTGGACAATTGTACTAGACACAAAAAGGATCCCAAGTATATGTTGAAAAAGTCTAATTCTCCCAGGCTACAACCTCACATCAAAGCCTCTCTCTTCACACAACTTTTTCATGCCAGGGATCTTCCAGATCTGGTGGTCCAAAGTTCAGGAGAGGTCCTATTGTGTAGACTAATATACAGCACCTAGCACCTTGTGTACTGGGGCAGAACAGACCTAAGTCCAGCAGAAAGACAGTAAAAGCTACCATCAGGTATAGGTGTGCTCAAAGGTAATGCGTACACTAAACACCCTTCATTCAATGTGTACTGAAGCAGCAATTACACATTCCTTTGGTCAGTGGCAGCTGTAGTACTAAGATAATGCCCAACAAAGCAAGAGCAAAACCAAAGCTATGTGAACTGATAGGCTTCCCAGGGGCTTGCTGGATCTGGTAGTACTGATTTATTTTGCAGCTGGGTGTGAGACAGTCAGAAAGTGAGTGCAATGCCAGAAGGCAAAGAGAAATCCAGTAGTGTGTGTTGCTTTCAAGCAGTGTTTTTTTTTTTTTAAATAATGCTTTTTGGGGAGAAAGTACTAACCAAAAGGACACATCTGAATTCCTGAAAATGGAACCTGCCTCCTCCTTAATATTACAGGGGAACAGAACTTTGAAACTTTTAATTTTTTTTTTTTTTAATGTTAAATATTTAGAGACTGCATCAAATGAATACTTGATCCACAATTAGCTACTTCTTTGAAGATAAAACTGTCCTGTGAGTTCCAAGTATCAGCGCTGGTTGCTGGAACCAACAAGCAAAACAGAGTTTCCATGGCAAACGGGAAAATGTCACAGGCAAATGAGGATGCATTTGTTCAACCTGTTTTGCTTTAGCAAGTTTGCAGGGAGTGTGCAACAGAGCCACCTCGGTTATTCAAGCCCTTGTACGGCACACAGCTGGCATGGCAGCATTTTCTTTCATCAGGTTAATTTTGAGACAGGACCAGGGAGGTGAAACTGTAAAGATTTTGCAATTTTTAATTAAGAAATTGTGTAAGTATATGAACAGCCACATGATGAACAAAGTAACCAGACATGAAAGAGTTTATGTTTACACAATATGTACAGTAATAGAAAAGAGTCATATAAGGAGAGAGCTACCTCCCTTCAACCTACTAGAAAATAGTGTATCCTGAATTACCTCTCACTGTGTTTTCATGAACACCCTCATGTTTATCACCATCACCTTTACCAGAATTACCAGAAGAGCTGAGCCACATAAAATGTTGTTGAAAAAATGTGAAGGCATTGGGCATTGCAAACTGTATAACACTCTGAAAATTAAAAAATAACACGGCATATGCACATGGCTGGGAGTGCAGGAGGAAGACTTTGGAAGTTTCCATGTGAACTTTACCTCCTTCCTTTCCAAGACCTTAGCTGCCAGGCTGCCCTTTGCCTGCAGCCCTGCAGGGCCCAAGGGCAAGGCAGAGCCCCACAGCTGGCGCTGCACAGCGCGGATGGGGCCAGCTGTGCTGGTGTAACAGCATGATTAAGGATTAATCCCAAGCAAGGGAGCAAGTTGTACTTTAACTGATCAACCCATGAAATTTTGTTTCTGAGGAAGGCCTGGTTCTCATTGGGAAAGGCACTCAGGTGGACTTGGGGGGACCGAAAGACTCCTGGGTGTTTGTTTCTGTAGGAGACAAAGTGAAGTGCCCAGATTTGAAAAGCATGTCATTGAACTAAAGAGAGGATGAAGCAATGACTTGAAAGCACCACGTTTATGAAAAGAGAGAACCTTATACATAGAAATACAGTATTGTATAATTAATAATTAATATTGATATGGACAGGCTCTCCTATAGGCCAGAGCCTATAGGAGAGCCAGAGAGGCACTCTTTATCAGGGGGTGTAGTGATAGGACAAGGGGTAATGGTTTTAAATTGAAAGAGGGGAGATTTAGATTAGATATCAGGAAGAAATTCTTTACTGTGAGGATGGTGAGACCCTGGAACAGGTTGCCCAGGGAAGTCGTGGATGCCCCGTCCCTGGAGGTGTTCAAGGCCAGGCTGGATGGGGCTTTGAGCAACCTGCTCTAGTGGGAGGTGTCCCTGCCCATGGCAATGGGGTTGGAACTAGATGATCTTTAATGTCCCTTCCAACCCAAACCATTCTATGATTCTATGATTTTATATATAAGCCATAAAATTCACTTTTTAAAGTTATTGGAAGAATTCAAGTAATTTTAAGGCCAAACATATGTTGTCAACATTACTTTCACAGTGTATTTTTTAAGATAAAAGATTTTATTAAAAAGTTAATGTAAGAACTTCAGAATAGAAAATCTCTTCTTCAGAGGAGTGCAGAAGACAGTGCTCTCTGTTCCTGCCTCTAGGCCTGACCATAGAAAAAATATGAAATATTGAGCAAACAGAGCTTCTCAGAAGGTACAGACTGAATTTTTCACATCCCATATAATATTCTAAGAACAGTTCTAAAATCATAGGAGGCCTGACTGCTGGTAAAACAGCCTGTAGAGAACCGTATCTAACCATATCCCATACTTCAATAAGATACATGAAACGACCCATAAAAGGCATAGGGTCTTCTTATATATTTGTTGTGATCCATTTGGGAATGTTGGATGTAAGAAGGTTTAGCAAGGATAGTAATTTTACATTTTTTAAAATTTCAATTTAATGTTTTTAAATATCCGTTTCATCTCTAAGACTATGTCTTTGTTATCAGATCAGCAATTTCTTCTTAAGCCCTAGTTCCAGGTAAGTGCTACAGCCAGACCCCAGCTCTGCTGTGAGGTGAGATGCAGAAAAATATCAGTTTTCCTCTTTCCTGCTTTTGCAAACAAGACACTGAGGTTTTTGGGCTGGAAGGGAGCTCAGGGTACCAAGACCCCAGGAGTGCTGTGATGTGCTTCCTCAGGTACAGCTGGTGCAGGCTGAGATCCCAAAGACAGTCGGTAAACTGCTGGTGTCCTCTGAGCTGTTGTCACCTCTGTTGCCAGACAGTACAGCCATCAGTCCCAGCTGTGCCCTGTCCTAGAGCTCATCTGGCTCAGTCTTCAGTCATCGCCTTTGAAAAACATTCTTAGACAAAGTAGCCCATCCTGATCCAATCAGAGGTGTTTTTTTAGAAGGCATCAGCCATTTTTGTCCACACTCAGCAGGAGGCAAAATCTCCCAGGATCACAAGGGTCTCAACAACTCTGAGCATTGGCAGAAGAGATGCACCTGAGCAGAGCAAAATACTGGTTTTGAACAGGTTTTCATCTCTTCAGATCCAGTTCCAGGACTCAGAATCAAATACAATTGTTAACTCTACTGCCTTTGTGGGACAGGAATTACCATTTGAGCACACAGCATTGACCCACAGACTGGTTTGTCATCCTATGTCTGACAGCAAGCATTTCACAAAGAAGGTGAAAGAAAACACAGAATGAGCAAGTGCAGAAAAATCTAGCCATGGGTGAAATAATCTACATAACCTCCACTAACTGGAAGCTCTCCTACACTGTAACACACCACAGGTATATCCTGTACATTTCTTAACCTGTCCAATTAACTATGAATGTTCTTATTATCTGTATAAAAGTCTAATTATTTTTCAAATCCTGTTAAGCCCTTTGCCTCAATAATCTTCTAGGAATCGGTCCTAATAGATAATTACATGTTGCTTAAAGAGTATTTCCTTCAAAACATGTTTCCCGATTTCACAGGCCATCCCCTTTCTCTCATCTTATGACCCATAAAAGGAAACTCCCAATTTACATTCTCTCTCTCTATTTGAATTTCCAATATTTTATCTCAGTCTTTCAGTCTCTCTTACTTGTCTCCTTCCTAGCATGAACTATCTCACGCTCTCATGATGCTGAGGTTTCTACATAATCCTCATCATTTTAGCCCATTGCCATGAAACATCAACTCAGACTTTGTTTTGTTTTGCTTTGTTGTTCTTAGATGTGACTGCCATCATTTGGCATACTCTCAGTTTACATAACCATATTATTCTCCATCTTCTTGTCTTAGTATCGTTTGATTTCTATTACTAATGTTACATTACAAGCAGAGATTTTCATTACAGTTCAGATGGTGAAAAAAATGTTTTTCCTGCATGCTTACAGTCAATTTCGATTCCAGCAATCCCTAGAAGCTCTGTTTAATCCGAAATAGATGACATTCTTTGTCATAGCTACAATAAAAATTTTTGTGACAGACTTTAATAAAGCACTTTGGATCTCAGGACTGTAGGACTACAAAGATGACTGGGGGCCTGGAGTATCTCCCTTATGAGGAGAGACTGAGGAACTTGGGTCTTTTTAGTCTGGAGAGGAGAAGACTGAGGAGGAATCTGATCAATGCCTATAAATACTTAAAGGGTGGGTGTTGAGAGGATGGGGCCAGTCTTTTTTCAGTAGTGCCCAGTGACAGAAGAAGAGGTAAGTAGGCACAAACTTGAACATAAGAAGTTCCATCTAAGCATGAGGAGGAACTTCATTGCTTTGAGGGTGGCAGAGCACTGGAACAGGCTGCCCAGAGAAGTGGTGGAGTCTGTCTCTGGAGATATTCAAAACCCGCCTGGACAGGTTCCTGTGTAACCTGCTCTAGGTGGACCTGCTTTGGCAAGGGCGTTGGACTAGATGATCTCCAGAGGTCCCTTCCAACCCCATATAATTCTGTGATTCCGTGATTCTGTGCTTGTCTATTAAGGATTGTTTAGAATTTTTCAACAAAACATTATTTTTTTTTAAATTCAACTTTTATTTTATGTGTCCTGCCTTTCGAGAGAAATGTTCAATGGCAACCTTTCCATGTATGTTAAAATCACATGAAATTGTGACAAAAAAATAAGTGTGTGTGTGAGAGAGAGAGAGCAAGGGAGGAAGCCTGTCAATGCTGTAGAGTCAGGGTGCTTCCCTGGGATGGAGCGTGCCGAGGTTGAAGACTCTACTCCAATAGCTGAAGTCTGCTCTTGTGTGCTTGGATCTCCTGTCTATCAGGAGCTTCCGGCATTTCAACAAGAAGTTGAAAGGATCCAAATTTCCCAAATATCAATTTTTCATACAAAATGCAATTCTCGTTTTTTTGTCAGTCCCGCCCCTAGGAATCTGCTGTTGTGCTGAGACTCTCACAGATAGATATTTTCTTTGCAAAGGCAGTGTTTATTTGCCCCTGTTATGTTACATTCTTCACAGCATTTTATAATTCTAGTTTTGGTTACTGTTTCAACTAATTTACTAGTTACTGAAGAACTGGTTTCTCTGGTTTTGATCTCATGAACATCCCTTATGATATTTTTGAAAGAGAGATGCAGCATTTACTGCCATCACATTGTTTAGTATAGAAACCTATTTGTATATTCCTTAATGTTTCTATCCTTCTTTTCTCATATACCTCAGAATTGTTACCCAAAACCTAGTCAAAGAATTGCATTAAACTTTATTTATGGATGTTAACTATTATTTCTACAAAGCACACAAATTTCTCCCAGGTACCTTCTTGCTTTTCTATTAGCTAAACATTATGATGGACATTACAATTTTTACATGCTTCAGGCACCAAAGTGACAAATGATTTTTTGTTTTTGCTTTGTAGCTGGCTAAATAAGAACTAAGGGAAAACTGGAAAAGCATGTGAGTTCTTGGCCATATGGTTCGAGGGGCCTACATGGAGAAACAGGCTGCTGCACAGCTGGCAGCAGGGTTGACATGATTCAGTGAGTCTCTGGTGGCAAGAGAGGGCTCAGCAGCAGGGATGGCAAAAGTCTGCCCCAGACATATGATACTTTTCAAGTAGGAATTGCCCTGAGAGGAAAGGGCAGGAGGAGGGCACGCAGCTGCTGAGAGTCCAGGAATTACAGATCAACAAGCATGTATGGTTCATGCCACCAGTTGTCTGGAGGAGGTCAGATGTTGATGAAGGTGGGTCGCTTATAACTTTAATTTGCTTTTGCTTACAACCATGTAAATAGTATGCATAATCGTACTTGAAGAGGGACTTGTACTGCTGTGAAAACCTGAGGTGGCCCATGCCTCTTCAGATACCAAGGCAGTACTTCACAGATTTTTGCAGGCTTGAAAAGTGGGCCCATATGTACTTCATGAAGTTCAGCCAAGCCAAGTGCAAGGTCCTGCACCTGAGTCACAGCAATCCCAGGCACAAATATAGGTTGGGTAGAGATTGGATTGAGAGCAGTCCTGAGGAGAAAGTCTTGGGGGTGTTGCTGGACAAGAAGCTCAACATGAGCCAACAGTGCACACTGGCAGCCCAGAAAGCCAAACGCATCTTGGCCAGCATCAAAAGAAGTGTGGCCAGCAGGTCACGAGAGGTGATTCTGCACCTCTGCTTGGCTCTCATGAGATCCCACCTGGAGTACTGTATCCAACTCTGGAGTCCTCAATACAGGTAGGATATGGACCTGTTGGAACGTGTGCAGCAGAGGGCCATGAAGATGATCAGAGGGCTGGAGCACCTCTCCTATGAGGACAGGCTGAGAGAGCTGGGGTTGTTCAGCCTGGAGAAGAGAACGCTTCAGGGAGCCCTTATAACAGCCTTTCAGTACCTGAAGAGGGCCTACAGGACAGATAGGGAGGGACTCTTTATCAGGGAATATAGCGATAGGACGAGGGGTAATGGTTTTAAATTGAAAGAGGGGAGATTTAGATTAGATATCAGGAAGAAATTCTTTACTGTGAGAGTGGTGAGACCCTGGAACAGGTTGCCCAGAGAAGTTGTGGATGCGCCATTCAAGGCAAGGCTGTGTTCAAGGCCAGGCTGGATGGGGCTTTGAGCAACCTGCTCTAGTGGGAGGTGTCCCTGCCCATGGAACTCAATGATCTTTAAGGTCCCTTCCCACCCAAACCATTCTATGATTCTATGATTCTAAATACATCTTATATGGACTGGGAAGAGTCCCCAGTTCCCTGAACACCCCCAATCTATGCCCTTAGGAATACTGAAGAAATTTTCCCATCAGTTTTTGAAGTTTTACTTGATAAAGCATGAGGACAGAAGCTGGTATTTATGACCCTACAAGGTATAAGGCATCTCTCTTTTTCCAAGAGTACTGACACTTGCTGTCAGGCCTCCATGAGTGTGGGCTCAGCAGGTTTCACCTGCACGCGGTGCATGTTTGGCATTGTATCGTTCAGGTTTTTAACACTTGTCTACTGATATCTGGTACATTGCCACTGTTCAGTTCTGGCGTGTCAGGACAGTTCTGTGTGGAAAGAGGCTTAAAAGAAAACTGTTTAGGCGAGGAATGCAATGTCCCCTCCATATCACATTGGGCTTTTGCCCCACAGCACTGTTCTCTAGCTTTCAGTAAACCTCTGCCCTCAACAACCCCAGATTTCAGTAAAGCATGTCTTTATTGTCACAACAGTGGTGGCTGGCTCATCCCTACAAACACACACATAAACACACACAAACTAAAATGTAATTTTGTCTTTCTAGAAGGGAACTGATGAATTAATCTTCACTGATGCTTGGCTTGCTGACCTTACCCTTGAAGGCAGGAGTACTAAAATGAAGACAGTAGAAGATGAACTTCTGGATATTACATGTATAAGCAGCACAAAACTGCTACTTGGACTTCAGAAGCCTAATCAGCCACGTTTTAGAGATGCAACCTGTAATGTAATTTGATGGGAACATAGCATCATCTAACTTCTAACCTTTTCAGGTGCAACCATACTTAATCCCCCTGCAAACAGTAACCTGTAAGCGGCAAGTGGACACTGGATTCTGGATGCTGACCACTTCTATACCAGCTGGGTGTACTCAGTTTCTACATCTGCAGTGCTAGTGGACCTTTCTCAGCTGCAGACCTTCTGTCTGTGCTTTCCTTGGTTTTCCAGGCTAGGGAGTGCTTGTGGCTACAGAGCAGAATCTGCAGTTCTCCTTGCCACAATTACTTATGCATGAACTTTTCATGCCAGGGGGGTACAAGATTCAGCTTTAATCCCTGATTAAACCTGGCAAAGTGACAGAGAAGAAAGAAACCTAAACTTAACTGGAATTTGCTGACTACTAAAAATCTTCCTATATGTACATATAAAAAATATATATATAATCTTAAAAGTCTAAAAATTATTTTTGATATAAAGCACCAAAGGATTACTGAAATTCTCTTAGTCTGGCTTTTGATCTTTCTCCAAGTCAGGACCTCAGAGCTTTGAGGCTGAGTCCTTTCTGTCCACTCTCTGCAGCCGTTTCTGGAAGGTGTGATATTACTCTATTTGCTCAGGTACTTTCTGTGCACAGTCAAGGACCACATGCCCCGGCCAGCAATGAGCTCCGGTTTGCTACAGTTCTAAGCAAGGAAAATACAACAGGTGCAACCAAGTTTTTGAGAGTGAAAGCTGGGGAATGCTGTCACGTGGACAAATAAAAGCATCCCATTTGTCTTGTTGAAGGACACTTGATCAAGTGGAAAAAAAAAGCCAAAACCTTAGAACAAATGAAACTTTTTACTTATTTCCAAGTAAGGTAATTAAAAGCAACAATGAGGTAATGGAAAAGAAAGGATAGGTGTAGGCATTGATTACAAAAATGGCATGGAAAAAACCACCCTATCATTACTTTTTCAGACATCCAAGATGTGGGAGTCTGAGGTTCAATTTCCTCCTCCACCTGAAAATATTTGAACCCTTCCCTCTCACTAGAGAGCAAATGTTTAAATACTTATTGGTACAAAGGGAATGTGTTTTAGAAGGAGTTTATGCATTGTTTCAAATACCAGGTTCAGTGCGTGTTTCAGGGTCCCATACAGGTAGGAAAGCTTTAGCTGGAGAGACTGAGAACACATAGCTTACTTCAGAGCACTCAGACGTGTTGCTTGTGGGGCTGGAGTCCAGGTGCAAATCCACTAAAGCAGAGAAAAAAGCAAGACCTAGGCCTTCTGGGTTCTTAGCAAAAGCTCTTACCCCTGGAGAAGGGGTGAGAATGAAACACATGTGATTTCTTTTCTTTTTTGCAAATAAATAATTCATTATAAAAATCCGAACTCCCAGAAACTTTCATGCTCAGCTATAGTGTCTTAATGCTTTTTTTTTTTTTTTTTTAAAATTTTTACTTGTTTGCCTCTCCCTACTTATTTGGGTTAGGGAGGTTTTTTCCACATGAACATGAAATTTTTCCATAAGTTATTCAGAAATGAAGACAAAACGAGCTCTCATGCCAAGCTGGATGTTGGCTAGTTGTGCAACTGTTTCCTTAAATACAGGTCATTTCTGGGAACACCAGGCTCCTACCATTTCAAACTAGCTACAGCATGGCTTCTGGAATAAAACAAAGTCTGCTGTCTTAAGTATTATCGTTCACCTGTAAACACACATGACACTTTTGCAAAAAAAAGAAAAAAGCAATACGTCCCTTTGTCACATCATAGAGGACCCTATAAACTGCAATGAAAATATCAGGGCTGCCAGAGAGTTCCAAGCAAGTGAAATTTCACTGTCTGTGGGTTTGGGGTGATGATTACTAGGGCTGATATTCTCAGGCATGTCTGCTAGTTGTTGCTTGAAGCCTGGGCGCTTTTACTCATTCATTGACTAAACACAGCGTGAGTCATTAACCTTTACATTTACACACGCGCACACACACATATGTACACACACACATACATACACACACACACATAATCTGAACAGCTGGGCTTCTCAAAACTTTTAAGCTATAAACATTAATAATTAATTTGCTCTGCCAGCTACGCCACACTGTTTCCTTCTAAGTCTTTCACAACACCTTCTAAATACCTCCTCCTCACCTTTCTCATCAATGGGAATTGTTCTCCGGGCACACCCACGCGCCAGCACACACGCACGCTCACACACGCATACGCAAACACACGCAGAGTAAACTGAAAATGGCAAATATGCCATTCAAGAAGGCTGTCATGGAAATAAATTTCCAGGGCACCGAGCAAGTCATTGTATACTGAAAAAACAAAAGGTTGCCCTTTTACGTCGGCGGCGATGTCCTGGCTCTCTTTGCTCACTAAGGCAAACAAAGAGACACAAAAAGTGAGTAAGTCAGAGAAGAAAGTGCAATAACTTGTGAAATATTTGTCAATTCAACTCTTTCATTAGAGAAAATAATTAGTTTAATTACTTTAAAATGTGGAAATACTTTTCTTGGGAAAAAGCCAGGCACCTGACCAGCTCTGATAAGTGTCAGCTGAGTTCTTAGATCAAACCTTCCAGTGTCTTGTTTCACCTAAGACGGCAATGCATATTCAACGCAGATTACAAACCACAGATTTAAAGGTATTTGGGTGCTTAATTCTCATATTGTCAGGGTCTTATATACTTTAAAAAATTGTTTTCTATTGAAACAAAAAGTCTAAAATAACTTAAAAAAATTATGTCTCACCCTGAAGGATATATCCCTGCTAGTTTTAGCATAATTCCTAAAAGACTCCAGGGTAGTTGGACTTTCTGCCAATAGGAGCCATATAGCATATTTGCATGATCAAGAGTCATAAAGTACACACCACATAAACAGGAGATCCAAGGAGAAGAGGAACATGAGAGCTGGTCCCAGGAGGAAGGAGGTCGCTTTGACCAAGGGTCTTATTGGTTCTCTGTGGGATGTGAAAGGGACGTGAAAGGCTGGTGTTGGAGTCTGCAGCTTCCTCCCCACCCCAGGGTCTGGATTGCCCTCTGGCCTCAGCTCCTGCCCAATCTCACACCTTTAACATTGTTCTCACATGGTCATCTTCTTTGGAGAATAAATCTTATGAAGAGTGATTGAAGGAGCTGGGACTGTTTAGTTTGAGGAAGAGGAGGCTGAGGGGAGACTTCACCACTCTCTACAACTACTTGAAAGAACATTTTAGAGAGGTCGGTGCTGGTCTCTTCTGACAGGTAATTAGCGATAGAACAAGAGGGAATGGCTTCAAGCTGCAACAGGATAGGTTTAGACCGGACATTAGGAAAAAATTCTTCACAGAAAGAGTGGTCAGGCATTGGAATAGGCTGCCCAGGAAGGTGGTTGAGTGTTTAAGAGTCGTTTAGATGTGGTGTTGGGGGGTATGGTGTAGGGGAGAACTTTGTAGAGTAGGGTACATGGTTGGACTAGATGATCCCAAGGGTCTTTTCCAACCTAAATGATTCTATGATTCATCAAGCTGCTTGTAAGCCACGTGCAATTGGCCACCCACGTTCAGGTGCTGACAGACAGAAAGAGAGAGGGAGTAGGTCTCCTTCAGTGGGCAGCTCATCCTAACTCTCTCCATTTAGTGTCTAGAGAGACCGGCCTTACAAGGCTGTGGTTAGCCTATGTGAATAATTTCCTGTGTTTTATTAGCTCAAATTCCTCATTCTTTTTTAACTGGTAAATGTATTAAAAGGAAGAAGATGACAGTTGCACAGAGGAAAGCTGCACTGTGTTTTAGCCTTCATTATTGATGTTGCAGGTTTATACTTGAGCATTAATAATTGCTGTTGTTTATTGTTTTTTTGAAAAATAATGACAATTCTTTCCTGTCTCACAGGGGTGCCATAGCATCTAATTAATTCTTGTGTTATATTTTTAGCTATAGGTTAAATTCTTGTACATAGGCAAAGACAGCACTTTCAAACATTTTTCTGGGATTGTGAATGTTTTTATGGAGGCTTGTTCGAAGTGTACTGTAGGGCTTCGGTGGTGAATGAACAAACACAGAAGGTATAGCTGCAGATGGAAGGAAACCATCAGCTTTTCTTCTGCCGAAAGCAATGCTTCTTTTCTTCTTCTCTTTTATACATGTAGATGTTATTCCTTATATTTTTTTTAATGGGTCACAATGGATACATTAGTGTAGATTCCAGTTTCTCCTGCCAGACTGTATTTTCTCTGGTTACTATTCTTACAGTTAGCTGATAGATGGAAGGAA
Source organism: Arenaria interpres (assembly GCA_013399435.1). Classification (NCBI taxonomy): domain Eukaryota; kingdom Metazoa; phylum Chordata; class Aves; order Charadriiformes; family Scolopacidae; genus Arenaria; species Arenaria interpres. Next base: position 39,091 of record VXAK01009135.1, read on the forward strand.
ACATATATCTTCTTGCCCTGTCTAACATCTAGTCTGTGCATCACCATGGATTCACACCATACACCTACTCTCTTTTTCGCTTGTTATGTTAGGTAACTAGTTAAGTCTACTCTAAGAGTTAGCCCAAGGGATCAGAGAGAGCAGTGCTTATTTCTAAATAGGATTGAGGAATTTGACAGCCATTAAGAACATCTGTAGCTACACTTCTGTCCCCTTACTGACACACAAATTTGTGCTGCCTGTGATTGCCTGGAGGGACAGGAAAGCCTCCATAGCACACACCCAGTTCACATCTGGTCAGATAAGTTTCAGCGCTTTCACTATGTTGGCCACAGCAAGAGACGTGAAGACTGATAGGCAATTTCTGTAATTGCATGTTTCTGTGGAACTATTAGCCAGCGAGTAGGTTTCCTGCTGTTACAAATATAACAGGAGGAAGAAGTATGCTGTCAAAGTGAATTAAACACAACTCGGGTTTAATTAACAAAGTGGGGCTGCACTGCAACTATCCAAGTCATTTTCCTGAATACGAAGTTGCATGATCTAAAATAGGAAAAGGCCCCTTCACTTGTGCAAATGAACATTCAGGTCCCAGCTGGAATGAGCAGAAGCACGCTGCCTCTGCCAGACAGCTCAGAGACCGTATTTTACTCATCCTCACCTCCAGCCCACAAACAAGAGCAACAAAGATGCCTTGAGCAGGGAGCTCACTGCTGTTGGCCATGCTTAGCTCTAAATCCCTGACTGCAGAGGCACGGAGCCTCTATAGGGAGCCCTGCAGGGAGGGCTCAGGCATTAGTGGCTGCTGTGAAAAATTCTAGTCCTGACATGGAAAAAAATGATTAGGAATGTACCTGTGCAACCCTACATTTGCCTATACCCTGTCCATCACTGCCTTCTGTTTCTTTACCACATGCCTAACTGAAACTTTTGATTTTGTTCTTCATTAGGAATCAAAGACAGAGCGCTTACATCAAATATTTATATAGGACCTTGCCTAAGACTTAAGTTGAGTGCATGGGAGTTGTGGGGGATAAGTTTTTCACTAATAATTTACTCTGACATGCTCTGATTTTTTTACATGGACAGTGTTTTGTACTGCACTCTAGCAGGTAGTATGTAATTCAAGCGTAGAAAGCATGCATTTTGCTCCCCTTTTGCATCCATCAGCCTGCTTTGCTATCATTACTCAGAAAGCTGAATAGCAAAAAGTGTAAGATATATAAAAAGCAGGAAAAGTGATAATATTCATTGATGGAATGATAGGGAACTCAAGCTGGCAAGGAAAAGGGTCTGATGAAATGAAGCATCGGTCATGTGAGCAATTCAGATTAAAGTAAAATCAGCCCTTCCTTCTTTAGTTCACTACTTCATGGAGAGCAATTAAGGAGGCACAGTGCGCAAACATTCCTGAGTATCATCCATCACCTGGCTAATCTGCCTGCCAACCTGCCCAGCCATACCTTTCCACTAGCTGTTTCCTCTTTCTCTTCTTACCCACCCTCTCTACCCTGATTAGATCCCTTGTTTAGGGGGGTGGAGAGAGTGAAAGGAAAGAAGAGGGAAGGAAGGAATGAAGGAAGGAAGAAAACAACCTAATAAGATAAGAAAATTAAAGAATAGCGCCACATTTCCCTAACAGAGTGCAGATGTGTTAGTTTACAGGTAGGGCTGATGATAACTTTTCTCAGCCGTCGGGTTTTTACCGCTATCGTCACAAAGGTTAATCTTAATGTTTCCATTTGGAGAAATGTCTTCCTGATTTTCTATTTTAGTACATCCTGATCCATTCTAGGACTCATTTTTCAGGACAGGAAATTTTTTAGATCATTAGTGAATCAGGAAATACCATCAGCAGCATTAGAAACCTTAGAAGTTTTCCTGAAGTATCTGATATTGGCTGCTACCTGGATAAGAATGATTCATTTTAGTCTGACAACTTTTTAATTCTTTCTGTTTTCATTGTGGCATAGTATCTTTACCATTTGTTTTCCTCACTTTATCCCCAACCAGGTTATCTGAGACAATAAACAGGAAATGGTTACTATTCAACTATAAATTCAAAAATACTTCTCACACTTGAAGCATGTTGAGTCTGATAAGGGGTCTGAAAGAAATCAGAGGAGGCTCCGGTGCACAAATAGTTATGTCAGTATACTCCCACACCTCAGACAAGCATCTAGTTATGTAGAATATCCCTTTATAGACATACTCACTTCCATTCCACAGACATCTGATAACATCCTACATTTCAGCATAGGAAATAACACAAGTGAGTGTTACAAACAATAGAAGAAAGAGAAGGATGACAAGCATAATATTTCTAACCACATGAGTTAATGTAGATAAACTATAGGAATACAAATCAAGCTTAATTTCTTATTGACTAATTCATAACAGGAATCCCCACTGCCGTTATAAGCTAGCGGCTTCCCCCAGGGGTGTGGTAGAAGGTCCTAAGAAAAGGCCTCAGGGAGGAGCCAGCAGCTTCATGAGCTATACTGGGAACATGTTCCTTGTGCTTCTTAAAGTGGAAGAAGAAAAAACAATGACACCAAAGATGACTTACCAGCACAGCAGGGCACTGATAACACAAAGGTTTAAAAAACTGGATTTGTTTTGATTTATCTCTCCTATGGCTCTGCCAATCAACCAAGACTGCCTGCATGCCAGAAATGACTTCCTTGTGTTCCACGTGGAGCCTCTGAGCCTTGTTTGCCACAGTGAACATGTAGTTGGATTCCACTGGCAGCTTCTTGCAAGGCCCATGGCTATCAAGGAACTCTTCACCCCAGCTCCTACTCTTAATAAGGCAAAGAGGAGGCAGTATGCAATACTATTTCTCATCTGCCCTTCTGAACTCTGAACTGGCATTTACTCTTCCTTATTTTGCAGAACATCACTCAGGCCCGGTTAATTCCTTCTTATTTTATCCAAATATCTGGGTCTCTGGTTTCTTGCCACCCTGTGTTAGCTCAAAGATTCTTCTAGCCTATGTAGAAATGGGCCATGGCGATTGATTTAGGATTAAGCAAGTCTGGTTATAAATACTTTTTGTCAGGTATTTTAGAAGATTCTTGGTGCCTGATAGTCTGCAAAATCTCAGTAATGATTCATCTTAAAATATTGGAGTATCTTGTTTCCAAAGAAATACATCAAAAGAGCAAAACAAAACAAAAATCTTATATTGATTATCATCATACAATAAGTGTAAAAACATGCATAAAACTTGAATATTTGTGCTTAATGGTTGAAGGAGATAAAACTCTTAATTTATGCTCTTGCTAATCCCTCAGGTTGTGAGGAACAAAGTTAGACGTGATCACACAGTTGAACCTCAGGCAAACGCCTTGTGATGATTCATTGATGCTTATCCAACTGGAAGATACAAAGTAGTGAAGGGGAAATGCCAGACACCAAATTGGGAAATTTTAATTTCTTTTTCTTAATAATTATAATTCTATGTCAAAGATTTGCTTTTAAAATATGTGTTATTATGTGCAAAGGTTTTGCACATTATCTCTTAAAAAGAGGAAACAGAATTGATTTAAACCACAGCCCTTTGTTACACTTGGGTGAAATAACAAAATCCAGTCCTTTTTTTTTTTTTTTTCACTTTGTTCAGTTCCAAAAACATCATTTAAGGAGAGAAATGAAAAAAAGGACAGATCCAATGGGGTAAGTTTACTCTGTCCCAAATTACTTAGATTACTTTTGTTCAATTTTCAATACTATAGGAATTTTGGGAGGCATCTTCTTGGATCATATACTGCCAAATAAAAAAAATAAAAAAGAAAGAAAAAAGAAAAAAAAGCCCCGTATAACTAAGAAGGTAGGTTTGCCATCATCCTTGGTCTTTTTGGACACAGTAGGAGGCATCCAGCTGCAGTGCAACGTAGTAGAGTTGACATAGAGGCTGCGTACAAGTCATGTCCATATTACTGACCCATAGATGCTTCCAAGTTCCCAGGTCAAAATAACAACTTTTATACTGCGGTAGGTCAGATGTAAAAAAGCATCCCTACACTAGAATTCCTGAGAATAGAAAGTAGGCAAGGAAACTAAACCAGAGATCCTGTATGTATTGCACCAATCTACAGTGCCACATCTCGGGTACAAGACCAAGACGCCAATGTGAAAATCTTAGCTTGTTTTCCCTCACCCTCAGAAGGCTGAGAAGAGAGTGTGAGCGAATGTCTACAGTGGCTTGAAACAGTCCTGCAGTTTGGAAGACAGTCCCCAATTTGTTCCAGCATCTTGGTTCAGGTGGCAGAATGATTTTGGTGTCCACAAGTTAAACTCCCCTTGCAGGAAACTAAAATGAAATCGCCACTTCAAAAGTGTTCCCATGCTCCATGGAGACAGTGGGTTTCCAGCCAGAGTGTGGGCCACATTGCCACTAGGTGTTAGGTGAAATATCTATGCTGTGAAGAGGCTTTTGACTCTTCCACAGATCCCACAACACCATAAAGTGTCTCTCCTGCCATGCAAAAGAACGAGTGCTATCTCTGCCTTTCTATTTATCAACAATTGCTGTGCCTCAGCTGTTTTTGCAAATGATCCATCATCTACAGAGGCACCTCTGGGTTTGCTACCCTCCCCCTTGGTTACCAGCCCAACCTTGTCCCTGTTTCCTTTTACAACTTGCAATCTTTTTCTTGTCTGTCAAAGTATCAGACACCTGGCCATTCTCCTAGAAGATTCACAGACTTGAGGAAATTACATCTTTCGTAAAACTGTGAGATAAACAGGCTGAAAACTACTTAGGCAGTTGAATTACACAGTGGCAGTATCAGCATGTTGCTAGAAATTTTGCATTAAATTCAAGAAGAGAAAGGTAGTTTTTCTGAAGAAAATAATCTCACTGTGGGGACAGAAGAAGATAGAACTGTAGAATAGTTTGGGTTGGAAAGGACCTTTAAAGGTCATCTAGTCCAACCCTACTGCAATGAGCAGGGACATCTTCAACTAGATCAGGTTGCTCAGAGCTCCATCCAACCTGTGACCTGTGTCCGTTACTGACAACTTTAAAAGTTCTGTGATTGGAAGTCCACCACAAAGTTGTCTGCCTGCTCGAACAGCCCTGGGTCACAGTGCCACCAGGCCAGTACTGACCTAGGGACCCCAACCCTAAACATTGCAGAAGGCATGTGAGGGCATTCCGAGGGGCTCCTGCTTTGGCCACTCCCACCATGACCTGCGACACTCACACTCTGTCCAGGTTAAATCAAGCATGGGTAAGAGCACAGTTTCCTACTCATGTTTCTAGGCTGGGAAGAGAATGAGTGAGCCTCTAGCAGCTGTATTACAGCTGTATATTTACCAGAGCTGTTTAGCATATTGATGGTCTGACCGCTTTTGCAAACTATTCTCCCAGGGTTATAAGCTGTCAGAGAATTTTTCTATGTAGCAACTGTTTACATCTGAAACCACTCATCCAATCCCACCCAGCAGGAGCGTCTAGCTCAGCCCAGGCAGCCAGGGAAGCTGGAAATGCAGCACACCATGGTGATTCATTCTTCTTAGTCTTCTGTGGACTGACATTTTTGCATGGTCACTTCCCCTTCCTTTATGCACTGGATTATCATCTAAACAGGCAGTGATGGCACCGTGCACAATAACACTATTGCTCCCATTCCTGCCCTCAACCATGAGACTGAAAATTAGGTGCTGAAAGGCTTCCCTGTGTTTACAACACAAGGACCCTACTGGAGTAGCAGTTGGCTACCACTCCTCTCCATCTTCTCCACATTCTCACACCAAAAAAGAAGTTGCATGGTTCTGCATGTCTGTGCACACCTGCCTCCTTCCAGGACTTCCCACAGTCATACTTGTCCTTTCATAGAAATCCATTATGGTACCAAATAATCAATGAGAATTTTGGAGAAAATGTGCTTCCAGCACATATAGCACATACAGCATCTAGGGCAGAGAAGTAGTTTTGTTTCCTATTTGAGCAGGCAGCCTGCAAGCAGAGGGTAATCTGTGGGTCTTGTATTCCTGGACAAAAAGTGGGGAGACAAAAGGGTTCTCTATCATATTTGCAGATACACCACCACTTTTAATGGATGTCCACAGCATGGTGTCTCATGGCCTGGAGAGAGATGGCAAAGCGGACGTCAGCAGCAACGCCAGGGGTATGGTTACTGGAGGGAGTGCACAGTAGGGTTCTGCACAGCTCCTATAACACACAGCTCCAGACCATTCCTCAGTCTGACAGGTGGTAGCAAGGCATCCAGCAGATTTGTGACAAATCCTGGGGAGATACCCTCACTGCTATTAAAATCTTCATCTACTACCTCTGGGAGCCAGAATGTCTTGGCTCAATATATACACATTCCAGGAAGTGAAAGCAAAGTAAGAGATCATTGTAAGTGGGGAGAAAGCTTGTGACATAGGAGTGACACGGGAGGAGAATCTTCTTGCTGAGGGGTCCCTTTTCACTTCTGAGGGCCAGCTGAACAGTGGGACTACTACTCCAACATGTATTGATTGTCCCATCCCCCAACCAGCTTCAACTAACAGAGCCTTCAACAAGCTTCCCTCCCACCACTGTGTTTGCTGCCAGCTCCCTGCAGTGCCACATGCAAGCAAACCACCTTCAAGGCCCCCTTCTCCTGTCAGATCTTTCCTGAGCAGCAAAAAACAAACACCCACCTGCAGCCCCTTTCACCTGAGCTACATGTATATTTTGGCTGCTACATCCCCCCAAGGAAAAAACACCACAAAAGACCTGTGAGGGCAGGAGGTTCACCTCAGTGGAGGGTGGAGGTGGTTTCCTGAGAGTTACTGAGTCAAAGCACATACTGATATGCAGGAAAAGCCATAGGAGGCAGAGAGAGCTAGTGAAGACAGCTAAAATAACCATCTTTGCCGAAAAGGGATAGTGTGTTGAGTGCTACCAGTGAGCAGCTGAAGCACCCCCTAGGGCTATAGAAATCCCCTGTAGCCTCTCTTGGAGGAAAAGGAAGACTAAGCAGAAAGACATTTCTGGATTACTTTTTTCATTTTTAAACTTCCTGATTACCATTATAGAATCATAAAATGGTTAGAGTTGGAAGGGACCTTAAAGATCATCAAGTTCCAACACTTCCCACTAGACCAGGTTGCTCAAAGCCCCATCCAGCCTGGCCTTGAACACTTCCAGGGATGGGGCATCCACAACTTCTCTGGGCAACCTGTTCCAGAGTCTCACCATCCTCACAGTAAAGAATTTCTTCCCGATATCTAATCTGCATCTCCCCTCTTTCAATTTAAAACCATTATCCCTTGTCCTATCACTCCATTCCCTGATAAAGAGTCCCTCCCCATCTCTCCTGTGGGCCCTCTTCAGGTACTGGAAGGCTGTTATAAGGTCTCCCTGGAGCCTTCTCTTCTCCAGGCCGAACAATCCCAAGTCTTTCAGCCTGTCCTCATAGGAGAGGTGCTCCAGCCCTCTGATCGTCTTCGTGGCCCTCTGCCGGACCCATTCCAACAGGTGAATGTCCTTCCTGTGTTGAGAACTCCAGAGCTGGGCACAGTACTCTGGGTGGGATCTCTTGAAGCTGAGTAGAGGGGCAGAATCACCTCCCTTGACCTCCTGGCCACGCTTCTTTTGATGCAACCCCGGATGCGATCAGCTTTCTGAGCTGCCGGCATGCACTGCTTAGCCACAGACCAGGCTTTGAAGTTTGTACAGCTGCTATTCTGAATACAGGTATCAGCTTGCAAAATTTCATGTCAGGATGATAAGCTTCTTGCAACAGCTCACAAGAGAGTTTATTGGTGGTGCTCCACTGCAGTGGGACATTTCACACCCGCTGCTGGTCATCCCAGTGGTGATGCAGTTCCAGTAGTCTCCACTCAACATCAAACAAGCCCAAGCAAAGTAATCAGAGCAGACACAGAAATCCAGAGTGCAAGTGCCAGTTCACTCTGGCTGTCCTGCTGGGGCACCTACTAAGGCACAGGATTCACTCCTTCCTTGCAGCACAGTGCAGCAGACATCATGCAGGCTATGAGGAGAGCAGTGGATGGAGCTGCAGGTGGTGTCATGCGGAGTCAGCAGAAACAGGAACAGAAGTGATACTTTCATATGCTTGACCTTACACAGATAACAGCAGTGAGGAAACTGCTGTGAGCAGCGGCATGAATCTGCATGAGGCAGATGGACAGTGTGGCACTTCCCAGAGGAACGTGAGGTTCAGGAAGAAAAGGTCTGAAGCACAGATTTCCTTCAGAAAGCTTTGAACCACATGTGCAGTGGGGGCATTCAACCAGAATAAATCCTATCCCAAGTAAACTCCAAACTGCCTGCAAAAGCAGGAGCTTTAGCACTGACTGCTTCTGTCTATCAATCCAGTCTTATTACTGAAATTAATTTACTAATATAACCACAGCTTGATTCTATTCCATTAGCACCATGCAAGGAGAAGGCTTATTTAAGCATTCGGGTATACTTGTATGAGAACTGGTAGGTATAAACTGGCTATTAGTAAGTTATATCTACCGATTCGAAAGTGCTTCAGTGAAGTGAGATCCCAGAACACGTTTCCAGTAGGAGCTATGGCAACAAAAAATAACTATCATTAGCTGGAGCTAAACAGGCAAAGAGGTGTAGTAGATGTGACTGACTGTAACAGCATGAGATTGAATTATGCAGCTCAGGCAGACTCCTTCAGGTCCACCGTGCCATGTACAGCTGAGAAAATCCCAAGGTCCACCTTGGAGTCCTCTGTCCCAGGCCATGGCAACAGAGTTAGTTAAGGGAAACAAGTAAACCCACCACACAGCCTAGGAAGACAGGCTGTCTTAGACAGAAGAACTAGCAGGAGGTTGTGGTAGCCTCTGGAAAATGCTTGTGTGCTCTGAAGTTGAGATGATACGTGGCTACTGCAAAGCGTCACTGCAACTTTGTCCCATCTGCTAGCTTACGGTGTTGGTAGACTACAAAGGGGAGGACAAAGCAGAAGCAGGCAGCTTAGTTGCGTCTCAGTCTATAACCAGAATCTCTTAGAATCATAGAACAGTTAGAGTTGGAAAGGACCTTAAAGATCACGGTGTTCCAATCCCCCTGCCATGGGCAGGGACACCTCCCACTAGACCAGGTTGCTCAAAGCCCCATCCAGCCGGGTTTTAATAGTTGACAGAAACGCAGTTTCAAGAGCGAGTTTGATGAGTTGTTTGTGAAAGCAATTATGTGATATAGTTTATTTTTAGTTCCCCCAAATCAGTGGGAAAATCTTCCATTGACTCTACGAGGTTTTAGTGCAATCCCAGCATAAGTGTATGCAGTACAAAAGAAAACAGAGAGTAAACATCCTCAGATCTTTGTTTATTACAGTTACCTTTACTTTTCCAAAATATATCTAATTAAATTTATATAAACGATGCATATCTTTATTGTGCATATTATTAAGGCAAATAGTTCTCCATTTTCATTTATCTTCATTTCCTGAGTGTTGAGAGAAGGAAATATATCCATACTAGGCTAGATTTTCCTAACTTAGTAAGAATAACTAGCACCAATATCTGAGACCGCTGCCCTGCTTTTTACATTTCCAAGATAATGTTTCGTCTTCTCTTGGCCATGCTATTTGAGATCATAGAAACAAGCCCTACCTGGCTTGTTTCAATACAGCTTCTTACAAGCAGCATTTTAGCTATCTTCACTTACAAAAACACATGACATCTGTCTAGATTCATTGAGTCAGTGACAAAAAAAGACCATTATATCATCAAATCCAATCTTTTGTATATACGTGTACATAAATTACAGAGATACAGCTTGACAGGAAACCTTCAAGTTATACTTCATTCTCTTTCATTTTATCTTTTTTGTCAATAGTCCATGCACTGCAGCATTAGCTCTGTTCACATGCACATTATTAACATCTTTCCAGTTTAAGCCTTTGGGTCTAATCTTGCAAAATCTTCCCACATAGTTCTTACTCAGAGCTATCTTCTTTAAAAAACGAGAATATTTTCATTGGCAGGATTGGTCCAAAGATTTTATATTAGTTCTTTAAGACAGTTTCCCGTTAATTAGAGAGGAAAGAGCTCCACCTAGCTGTTTTGGGTCCAAAGGTGGAGGCTGGCATGAATTTATGCCAAAAGAACATAGAAATATTAACAGAAGGACAGAACATACCCAGTTCTGACATCTCATAACTCTGTTTTGGAAAAAAGAAAACACCTCTCTCCAGACATTTTATCAGTACTGCATTAATAGTAAAGCAATACGAGGACTAATAAACAAAGCCATTTTAAGAAGGTATTTGAAGGCAAGGGGAATCTTTCCAACCACAAATGGACATAATTTGCTTTCATTTTAAGACTTAATTATCCCCAGAAGAAAATGTACAATGAATTGGAGCAAATCGGTCCACAGCTCGTTTTGTTTGCCATCTTCTGTTGCATCACCTATTCTGCACTAATAAATAAATGTTAACTGCACAGTGAATAGTTTTCAAATGATTCAGCAGAAGTTATTAATGATTCATTACTATTTCTATTGCAGAAGTGCCTGAAGGTCCCAGTGGGGAATTGAAACCCCACTGTACAAACAAATAAGGGCAGAGCTGGTCTGGTTGCGTAGGGTTGGGACTGGAGCTCATGCACACAAGCCCAGTCTGACTTGAGACTAGCAGGAGTGCTGTTACTGCCTAGCTATGGCAGCACAACTCTCTGCTTGGGTTATGCAAGCCATCTGAGAAGAAGCTCAATAAAAACCTGGAAACATGGCCTGGACTGGACTCTCTGCTTCCTCAGCTATTTCTCAGACCATATCCAAGGCAGGTACTTTAAAGCATGTTCAGATGCACCTGTACAACTTGCAGTGATATCTCCAACTGCAGTTACTCTGACAGATGATCACATTGACCGGTCAACAGCTGGAGTAACTGGAGATGTTGTGAGTCTCCTCTATTCTGTCACTGCTTTTTCTTCTGCTGGTGGTTGCCACCACTGTCACGGAGGAAACCAGGCAGAAAGCCATTTGCTTTGCACTTTGACATCTTAATTTGAATCCGCTGCCATCCACAGCTTAAGCATGAACTGGAACAGCCGAGGTGCAGGCACGTGTACTGCTCTGGTCACCCTCTTCAGGGTAATAATTTCATGCAGGTCATTAGTGGTGGTGGCATCCGAAGCTATCTCAGTAGCCAGCTCCTGTAGGCCTCTGATGGAGACCTTCAATAACAGGGGAACAAAACAGTAAAGCAGGAAAAAAGAGTGGCTTTTACCAAAACAACCTTTGGAGGCAAAGCATATATTGTAGGCAGCGCAGAGTGTTAGTCTCAGAACTTGTAAGATAATATTTGTGTAAATATTTTAACGATGTTATTGAATAAACTCTACTTTGAATTTATTAATGAATAAACTCTGCTGAAGAATATAGCTCCAATCAGGCTGACAGAAGCAGTCCATCCCTGCACCTTGCCAATACCTATTGACCAACCTCAAAGAAAATAAAAATGCAGTTGACATTATCAAAGCGTTCCAGAGCATTAAGCATAGCACTCACTTTTTTCTGTGGGTATTTATACACCCACAAACTGAAATTGCTGTCATCAACGCAACTGCTGTAGATAGTGAAAAAACACAGTAACTGTGAATGCAAGTGTTGCAGCACTGAGACACAGGAAAACGCAAACAGTATCAGGGTAAGATCCTAACAGCACAGGAAGGCAGAGATGGCAAGGATTAATCATCTGCTAACAAGAAATACTTTTAGAGAAAAGCGTTTTCTAAGCTTCAGCACAGTAAGATTCACTTCAGATTTGTAAAGGAGCTGAAGGACACAGCTGGAAGGTGGTGAGTGATTGAGAGATGATGTCTGTCTTCTGTGACTTGAAGCTAACCTACAGAACTCAGCCACAGAAACCTCATGGGAGGACTCAGAAAGTTCAAGTGACTTTCCTTAGAATCATAGAATCATAGAATTGTCTAGGTTGGAAGAGACCCTTGGGATCATCGACTCCAACCAACTACCCTACTCTACAAAGTCATCCCCTACACCATGTCCCTTAACACTGCATCTAAACGGCCCTTAAACACAGCCAGGGATGGTGACTCCACCGCCTCCCTGGGCAGCCTGTTCCAATGTCCTATCACTCTTTCAGTGAAAAATTCTTTCCTGATGTTCAATCTAAACCTACCCTGTTGGAGCTTGAAGCCATTCCCTCTCGTTCTGTCACTAATTACCTGTGTGAAGAGACCAGCACCAACCTCTCTACAGTGTCCTTTCAAGTAGTTGTAGAGAGTAAATTATTATTTGCCTCTGAAAAAAATACAAGAAAGCTGATCAAGTCTTCAGCTGGTCCTCACTGAATTTTAAGGGTTTTGTAGACAATTCAGAGTTTGCCATGCAGCTTCTCCCTTTCCCACATAATTTAGTTTAAACTTTGCTCCTAAAGTTAGATTTCCAACAACACAACTATCTTACTCCTCTTTAGCATATGAAGTATCTATTTTTCTTTCACACAGTGAGTGGGAACCTTCAGAGACTGAGAACCATGTTACAAAAAAAAAAAAAAAAAAAAAAGATAATAGAAGGCTGTATAAACCATTAAGCAAAATTTTAAGAACTTTTAGGGCCTTCTATTTAGTCACTTTGTAAGGAATAGCATCTTTATTAGACTCTGCACTGGTCACTTCTCCATCCAGTGGAAGCATAATGCAATCTGGTTTAGTGTAAGAGTGTTCATACTGAAATGTCATAGACAGAGCTTTACATAAAGTTTTACATTAAAGAGTTTTCTGCTGCTTCTTGAAGCAACTGAAAAATTGAAAATGTACACAGGGATCATACAGATGATTTTACTGTCACTTTGGTAAAGGTTTGAAATTGCTAAGAAGCGTTTGGTAGTTTATATGCGAATTCTCCCTTGGTGGTACTCATATGCTTCATGTGGGCCAGAAGAAATGGAATTTAAATCATAAAAGAAACATCCTGGTTTATATGAGATGGGTTTCCATGGCATCTGGATGCCACAGGGATAAATTATATCCACTTTGGTGCTTTCTAATATACATTCAGAACAGCACCAGCGTTATTCTAGTTCCCATATATGTCCTGTTTGAAGTGTGAATGGCGACCCTATGAAGAACACTGCTACTGCTCCCCCCTCCTGCCACCAAAAACCTGCAGCTGGGAGGAGGCTGCACATCATACAAAACACGCCTGTACAACTCTCACGGGTCTCTTGCTACTTGCAGTTTATATGCAACTGATGGGTTATGAAATTCTTTCAAAAAAAGGAGCTGGCTTTCCTGAGCTAAACCAGAGTTACGTCTCACTTCCTGAAGCCACTTAGTCCTTGGCTGTGTTACCAAAATGTTTCAGGCAACGTTGTATTTCTAGATAGTAGGTTTTGCTCTGGCGAATGTCTTTCTATTCTGACCAGTCTACATGCAAAATAATGTCGTGCTTAATAACAGTGTTACTGATTTCCCCTGCCACACACCTTCTGCCATTGACTTCTACCTTTTCACACAGTGTTTTCAGAACTGCTTTATCGATAGAAGAAACTATTTAAAAGAAATTGTGGACATACTTTTAACTGTCCTGTTGAATTTCGTTAGATTAATGTGAGCAAATCTGTAAACTGTAAGTAAACCTGTAAACTGAGGACTTGCAGAATGGAACTCGCTTCCATTTTTATAGCTATTTCGAACACTCCAAACAAATTGTATTGATCTTCATTCATGTTATGCTGTATCTGGCAGGGATTTCAACTTCTAGTCTGAGCTAAATGCATCTTTGCATGTATTTGCCTTTAAAAGCAGATAGTCAGCATGGAGATAGACCCTAGGTACAGTGTCCCTTGCAAATTTAGTAAAGTATCTTTATAAAAATGAGCAATTCAGAACAGCAATATCATGAAGAACAAGAGGAACTTTAAATCTTTAGCTCAAGGATGATCAGGGTTGTGCTAAACTCTATGACAATTCTAAATCTTGAAGATCTCTTGTAAAAAGTTTGGCTCTTTGGAATCTGTTCTCATCTTCCATTGCGTTACTGACTTTTTATAAGGATACAAACTTTTATAGCTCTCTGCATCATCCAAACAGTTACATGTAAATGCAATTTAATCTTCAGATGGGAGTATCACTTTAAGATGACATTCTACTCACCTGAAAAGTGTGTTTAGTTTGAAGGAAGCCCTTTGGCTTCATGGCAGCGATATAAGGTTCTTATGCCCAACATGGGTCACAGAGCAGATGGAGGTTGTGTGAGTCATGCTTATATACACCTGGGAATTTCAGAGGATCCAGAATTGTAAGGCAGGACAAGAGATGTGGCAGATGGATGCAAGGTCTCAAAAACCTGGAAGCATGAGTATGGACACAGATAAGACAACCAAGGGTTATTTTGGGAAGGATCTTTTTTTTTTATATTCTGGGATACATGCACCTTGTTCAGTTGTCTCCCCCAAGATTCAGTCCAGAACATTTTCCTTACCTTTGTTTCAAACCTAGTGCAGGTGAGGACTCTCCACTTGTCAGATGTAGCTAGAAGAAGAGGGGATGATGGCAGCAGTCTCCTCTCCCTGTTCAAAAACTCCAAAGGTAGGGGATAGCTCTGGAGCATGGGAGACCCAAGGCTGAAGGTACTCTACAGGTCTGACCAAAATCAGTCCACAGGGGTATGGTAACTACAGGTTCACTCAGAGGCACCATGTAGGAAGGAGAATAACTCAGATCTTAATTTGTAACAAGGACACTCAGCTGCCTACTGGTACATATCACAGCTGTAAGGCTCAGATTAGCTCCCAGATGGCCTCACTCACTGAGACGAGTGAGCATCCTTCCCTAGTCTGCCCTCCCACTTCTATCTCCTTGCTCTGACATGTCATTCATGGACCCCTTTTCAAGAAGAAGATCCACAGGAGTCTCACAGCATCACAACCATAGACCAGGAGAAAACAGGGCTTTTCAGTGCACCTCCACCTGGTGTGTTTTACAGCAGCCAGCTGGGGTGGCTTTCTGTCCAGGTCACAGCCGTATGCAGCCCCCTCCACTCTGAGCTGCTTTCCCCGTGCACTGAAGAGAGGGGCCAGGCTCCTGGTTTGCAGCTGCCAACCCAACTCGAATCTGCTCACCAAAAGGCAACGTGCACAACCTCTGAGCCCTTTTGGGGTCTCAGTTAAGAGTCTGAGAAGTACCATCTGATCAGCCTCTTAGTAGTTTCTGTTCTCTTCCCCAGAATCTAAAGTTATACCCTGAGTTTCAGCTAGCAAAGAACTGAAATGTCCGAGTTACCCTCTAAATATTAACAGGCTGTTAAGAAGAGGAGGCCTTGCCAGTTACAGCTATAACTTCTTGGACTGATTTTGCAGTGTGCAATGCATTATCAGCTTCATGCTGGCAGTTTCTGAAGAATGGACCTGGTTTGCCAGAAAGGCAATATATCACAATGAACATGATATTTAAAACAACTGTAAAACATTGCCTACCTTGCCCATTTCTTTCTGAGGACAACAACAGCCTCCAACCCCACTCTGTCTTGCACTGACTGTAACTTATCCTAACATACATTAACTTTATGTCCAGTAAAAAATGTCAGAGGTACAATTCATGATGCATGAGTTTTGTCCAACAGAGCAAAAATTATCTAAAAATGAATTGGATGTGAGGAAATGGTAAAGAGATTTGTTCCTTGAAGAAAAGGTGGCAAGGGGGAAAGCAGCAAGATTAGCAGGGACAATTACAGTCAGAGCAATGTCTACGAAGTCTTAAGAGGGGGGAAGAAAACATGCTTAACCAAATAGCCCAGTCTCACTCCCTATTTATCATTGATCTTGGTGGAGACCTACTGACAGAAGCTGCTCAGTCAAATAAGATAGACAAATTAAAATACACACTTCAAATAGATCTTTACTTCAGTTATTTTAACTGAAATGGGTTTGGAGCATCCACATAAGCCAATCTGGTAACTGACTGGAAAGACAGAACAAGGACATGGCGGGCTCCTGCTGCATGCAACAACGCAGGGTGGCAACCTTTTCCACTGGTGCATTCTGATCTGTAAAATGAGATCTCCCCCCAGGCTACCATGAACACCTGAAAGGGTACTGAAGGAAGTGTGATACCCTACTATAACAGCCCAGGATGTGAAATCATGTGATCTATTAAAAGGAGTTTTTAAAAGGATACTCAACAGATTTCCTAGTTCAACCTCTCCAATCCTTCCCCTTCCCCTCCTCCAGGTCTGCTCTTGGCTGAGGGTTTTCTAACTTGCACTTTAAAATCCTTGGGTGATCAAGATTCCAGCACTCTTCCAGTACTTCTCTGGCCGTGTGATTACAGTATATTTCCTAGTGTTTCATCTGTCTCTCCCTTACCACAGTTTAAGATCAATCCTTCTTGCTTTATCAGTCATCAGCTCAGAAAACAGATAAACGTAGCTGCTTTTTAGATACTTGAAAACTATTAAAATTTTTGCTCTCCGTCTGCTCCTCTCTAGACTAAACAACCCTGGTACCTTCAATCTTTTCTCATGGGTTATGTTTTCTAGACCTCTACTCATTCCTGTTGCTTTCCTCCAGATTCTTTCCAACTGGTTCACATCTTTACAGAAGTACACTGCCAAAACCTGACCTTCCAATATTTGAAGTTCAGGCTTGGTTTGTATGAATAACCTACAATTGAATGATAAGCAGTGTCTGAACCTAATAAGTCAGTAAAATTTGCAGCATAACACAAAGGTAGGTTCAAAAATGGAAATGGAAAATATGAGTTTGATTTTACTTTTAACAGTACAAAAGTTTCTGGTGTGTGTCTGAAATACTGGTATTTGTATTTGTATATACAAAGATGTACACTTTTCTACCAAGTAGTACAAACATTTATAATTGAGGTCACAGTTGCTGTTGTTCTTCCTGTAACCAATCTGGATCTATAAATTAATGTTTGAAAAGATGAAAGATAAACTTCACAGCAATGAAAACTTTGGCAGATCTCACTGATTGTTCACATATGCAATTATATTCAAAAGGACAGTTTCCATTACTGCTGTCTGAAAGGAATCAACTGTAAGCTATCATACAGTTTACCTCCCCATCAGCTTATTTTGTCTGGCTGGAGAAAAAAGCCCCAATTAAGTAGCTGGTTTTGTTTTGGTTAAAATTTTGTTTCTTCCAATTAGGATGATATCAATTATCAAAATACAAATTTTCCCCTTCCTAACTTTCGGAAGCAATGACATCTCTATGAATGGTCTAGGAACAATGTAAAGGACGCAAAGCCATCATCTCAACAGCTTAACATGCTTCCCACTGTCGAAGAAGTCAATACATAATGGGTGTGCAGGACTATTTGTACTTTTCCTTTCATGCATAGTGGGTGGAAATTCCCAATTACAAAATTACTGAAATTACATCAGACTGTAACAGTTTGTTCCTTCCACGATTTGTTTTATAAAGTTCTCATTCCTACATGTGTGCTGCTTATAGAATGTCAATCTTGTTTGTCGAAGTGTGCTGTTTATGTAATGAATACAGTTTCTCCTTGTATCATTTTGTTTTTGTGGAATAAATTGCTGCGCAATAATGTTTTATAGATTGGTAATAGCCATTCATCCTTTAAAGGCTCTTAAGGCTATGGCTGCACTCCACAAAGCAGTGCCAACTTCAGATATATGAGCTGTCATTAACTGATTCTCAAGAGCCAGTTTGCTAGCGAGCTAGCAAGCTAGCAAATTAGAAAGCAGGTTTGCTTTCTGAACACCAGACCACTGTGCAGCGTAGGCACTCTCGTCCAAGTCTACCCTGAACATTGCTGCAGGTGGTCTACAGCAATCCTCGAGACTACATCTGAAATATTCTTAGGCACCTTGAGACAGTATGTTAGAAATACTCTTAGGCACCAGATACCTACCTCTGCATCCATAGCTGTGTCAAAAATCCACACACACCCCATTCCGAAATCATAGTATAAAAGTCACTACCAACAGGTTCAGGGTGGAACTCAGATGAATGAGGTTTGGGAGAGGGGTATGAGGGAAAGTGCCTTCAGTACCAGGTCTCTTGCTACAGATTCTTGTTCTTCCAAGAAAAAAGTCAACAATGTTCCTGAGATGATTGTTCTTAAGAACAAATGTAGATCTTGAGTCTTCATTTACTAGAATATTTACAATTTGCTGGTGAGGAAAGAGAAGGAGGGGAAAAAATCTAAACTGGGCTGAAAGCTTGAGGTAATAAAGGTTTCTAATCAGAACTATAGCTTGTGCTTACAGATAATTTTGAAATTGTTATGATTACACAGATTATGCAATGCAGTATGGCTATCAATAAGGTAAACTTAAGAAGTAGGAGTGAAATTATAGTTGTGTTAAAGTAACTTCTCTACACTTGTATAACCCACTGATAACTGACCTTCCCTAATGGAAGATGAAGAAAAGATCAGGTTTTGCTTAAATTGCTTCAGCCTTTATTTAAAGGAAGCAATCCAAGAAAAAGTAGACACCCTTCTGATTTTTCACGCACGTCACTGCTTTTATTTTTTGATGACTTCACCCAAACCCATTATCAGAATTCTTCAGGGTAGAGGGAGGGGAACAGAAAAATTTCAAGGCATAGGCAGCCAAAGATTATATGGAAAAAAAGGAAACAACAGCTCTTTCAAAACTTAATTTGTACTTAGACTGTGTTAGTAGTCTTAATTTTCTGAGGAAAAGAATCAAAACCAGAAAATAGACTTGATAAAAAATCATCCTCCCAGAAGAAAAAAGGAGGTGTCATTTATGGGTTAAAGTGAGCTTCTGGGATTACTGGCCTTGCAGTTGTCAGGTGCTGTAAGGGAGCTCCAGTTCCAGATGCCAACCTGAGAATAATGGTGCTCAAGCTGGGATAAATCAGGTTAGTGTTTTTATTGATTTGATAACATGCATGATCACTAAGGTTTAACTGAAATTGGCTCTTATTAACTATAGTTCCTACGTGACTTCAGCTGCAAGCCATATGAACACAAGTGGAGGTTCACGTGTGTCACAGTTGACATGCCTGTTAGCTATTCATTCTAATAACTATTTGCAAAACCTCATACGCAACTCCACTGATACTAGATCTTTGTCCTGCCATACATGCGTGCATCCTGTACTTTAGTAAGCACAAAACTCTTAGCAACAACAAAAACTAGAGCCATGAATGAAGTTTTATTTCCAAGTGCCAGTTTCAATATGCCAACATACGCCTTGAAGTCCTGCTTCCAGCAGTCATTTCCTGAAGAGATATATCTGCCGCAGAAAACACTAGCCAGCTTCTCCTCCACCCCAAGTGAAATGTGAAGTACAATTGTTTGTAAATTAATACTTTTCAAAAACATATGAAGGCTAGGGAAATGATAGTTTGGTTTAGACTTGAGAAAGTTGTAGGCCTCTATCAAATCAGAAGTTTCTAAGGAAATCCCAAGAATTAAGGAGCAAATAGTACCCACTCAGATAATTTTGGGAATCTCAAGTCAACTGAACTCAGTGCAACTTCAAAAGCCTCTTTAAAGTTTTTGATTAAGGACTAGACTAGCAGAGGACGTGTTGGTGAGGAGCAATGTGGATTGTCATAGCTCTTGCTTGCCCCCTCTTAGACTGTGCTCATTGCTTTTGCTTTCTCTATGTAAAGAACACCAAAGTAATTATTCCAGAACAGTTTTATTAATCTTTTTATTGGGTTCCATTAAGAATATAGTAATTACGTGGGATTACAGCACATTATTAACCCTCTAACAAAAAAAAAACAAATAAAACCACAAGCATCACAGTTGTACAGCCATATATAACCCATGAAGTTGTATATTCCACAAAGCTTTCATGCCACGAGATATTTTCTGAAGATACTGGCAATTTCTGAACAGTACCTTCTGAAAATATCTGATTTCTGTATCTGATTTCTAAAGAGTACAGCTCCACCTGTGAGCAGGAATTAGCAGCACAGGTGCCAAACCTGGCGTACAGGTAAACTTCTGAGCAGCGTGCAGCAGCACAGGGTCAGGGAGCTGTGGACACAGCATCCTGACAAACATCAGTGAAAGGCAGTAGCACCCGGCTCCTGGGAGAGAAAAAAAGGCATCTTGTTTTCTGTGAAAACTCCAGGGAAACCCCCAGGGGTTTGCATGATATGTATAAATGCCTGGGATGTTGTGGACCTCTGACATGAAGGAGAAATATCTGGCTTTTCACTTGCCACCTCAGCGTTCCCAGCCAGGGGTTGGAGCATGGTGCCCTTATCAGACACTTTCCAAAGGCAGAGGAACAGGCTTTCTAAAGGCACCGGGACATTACTGTGACCAGTAGCACTATGAGTCCAGCCATGCTGCACACGAGACAGTTTCATGTGTGCAGTTTTGACAGCTTCACGCACAGATGAGAAGACTAATAACCACAGGTACACACAAACATACTGTCTCTACACAAAGCTTCATGAAAGGAAATACACCTTAGAAAATATGGGCCCAGGATTATGCAGAGTGCCTCGAAATGAGTTCCTGCAATGTGCGCTGGAATAATTTAAGGGGTTATTACTCTCAGCTGCCTGCCCACACAGCCAGGAGTTACTGCCCAAAAGCTAAGACTTATTGCAGTTTCAGTGAATACACTAGGCTGTGACCTCTGTAGCAGAGAAAAGGGTATATCACCCTTTCTGCCGACTCTGCTGCTGGGGTAATAGTGTCTGACAGAAAAATGGAGCATGTACTTTAAATCACTCCTGCATGAATAACCAAAGTTCATCTTGAGGTAGCCTCGGTAAGGCCAAACTAGAAGACCAATGTCCTTACACTTATTTGCTGCCCTACACCCTCACCTGAACCTTTAAGAGTTCAGAACCTTTCAAAGTTCAGAACCTTTCAATTAGTCCAATAAAGTATTTAACACTGATAGATGTATTAAAATGGGGAATAAAATTCATACCTTCTGTAATAAGCCAGGAGAGGAAAAGTAGGTAACAATAGATGAATCGCATATCAAGCGTCAAAGGGAAATCTAATTTTCTGGAGAGTCTTCCAGCTTTCATGTTCCTCTGGAACATCCAACACATCTCTTTATTCAACAGTGGGGTTTTAAATAAAGAAATGCTCTAAACTAGAGCCAGAACCTCAGGAGATCTAACAGACATATCATAGGTCCCATTTACATGCCCCTGATTGTACTCAGTTCTGTAGTTCAGGCTTCTTATCTCTGTTAGTATAACTGCAAATTAGCACAATATGTTCTTTAACGAACCATGTCAGCAGACCCCACATTGCTTGCCAAATAATTATCTTCAAACTTCAAAGTCACCCTTGGAGGCTTTTATGTATAGCACTGTATCTTTTAAAAATAAAATTTTTATATATTCTTAACCTAAGCAACGATTAATCACCAGCTGATAGAGTTAAAGAATGTCCTCATGTGAATGTACGCACCAAAATAGCTTGCTTTGCAGAAGCAGGGTGATGCTTAGATGAAACTGAGAGGTGAAAGCATTATTTTTCTTTCAAGATATTGTCAAAGAAAAGAAAAAGCCTTTTTCTGAGTGAGACAGTTGACAGACAGAAACCACCCCTCAAAACACAGGAAACACACAAAACACAAGGCTGGTCAGGACTGAGACAGTGGTAATGTCTGATGTGACAGTACTGGGGGTAAAATCAAAAGAACAATTCAATTTGGTGCAAACCAAGAATTACTCCTGATATTTCTTGTTGAAGCGAAGGGAAACCTTGAGAAAATTCTTCACATTTTGCATTCAACATTTCATTTGACTAAATTCTCTCTTAGATGCTGGTAATAAATGCACAGAAAATGATGAGCTGGAGCCACAACACTGGCAGGAGGCTGCAGAAAAGGAGTATCAACAGTTATTAGGGCATGTACCATATGGACAGACAGGTACCTTGACCCCAGCTATACTACGGCCCAAATGTATACCAGTACAAGTAGGTTAGAGATTCAAAACCACACATTTTTTTCAGAGGTGATGTCAAGAGGTCATCTGCCTTGTGCCAGGTGGTGAAGGTGTTTCTGTCACACGTGGGTGATGCAGCTCCATATGACCTGAGCCCAAGAAGGGAAATGAAGCAGGTCCCCTAAGGCTTCTACTTCCACAAGAATTGCCTCAACGAAAATGAAACCACACAAACTAAACCAAGACTTGCCCGATTATTCTTTCCCCCCCTCCCCAACCCCAGCTGAGTTTTGACCTGACTTGACCAGCATTCTCAAGACAACTGTTATAAGTCCCAAATGTCATGGGTCAGGTGTCTGTCAAGAAAATAAAATGATCCCCCACTTCTCCCTGGAGCCTGGAGATAGGCACTGCCAGGATAGGGATGGGGAGGGAGGGGGAGAACACACTGTCTAATGGAGGAACAAGTGTGTGATTTATTGCTCTGGCCCTCGCGTGAGTAGGAGCACACGGAGATCTGATGGAGAGCAGCCAGCAAGCAACAAAGGTGACAGTTTATGCTGAGGATGTGGCCCTGGCATGGAGCCCAGCAGGGAAAGTTCTTTGCATGGTGTGCTGCTGGAGGGTACTCCCAACAGCAAGAAAAGAAACCGGTTCTCCCATCCAGTTCCTTTCAAATTCATGGTCATAAGGATCTCGTAGAACTTTGTCCTGCTACCAGAAACATCCTGCACTTCCCTGAATAATGACTAACCCTTGGTGACAAGCAGGACAACAGAGCGAAGCCTGCAGCATGAGTAAGATCTGTGCTCCCCAGGACTGTTACACATAACCGGCTCACCAGTTGCCTTTGCTTAGGTAAATGTCACATGTGCTAAATAAAGGCTGTGACTAATTGATTTCTACTGGGAAGGAATGAGGAAAAACAATTGTTTTGTTGTTGTTTTTATTTTTAATACATCCAATTACTGTAGGCTAGCAACAGTTGCCAGGACAAGCTGTTCCAGTTTCATTCCCGGTGCCAGGGAAACAGGCCATTTTAAGGAGTGGTTCATACGGAAGAAACAGAAATACCCAAAAAGCTGAAGTGTCGATATACTGTAAAGCATGTTTAAGAAAGCTGGCAAACTACTTGGGATGAAAGCCCCTGGGAGAGGCTGCTGAGGTGAATTACTACAGATTTATTGTAGTTCTGAAGTTGCAAACAGCATTTGAAAGCCCAACAAAATATCATTGTGATTTATCTAAGGAGGGCCTTTACAGAGGCCTAACTTTCTCTGAGCACAGCTAAATTGCTGAAGAGTTTTCAGATCTACCCTCCATTTTCTCTGGCCATGGCCTAATAATTACTTTCTAAACCACAAGCAATAGGAAATTATTTCGTGTATGGGATTCAACTGGAAAGATACAGAGCTCTGCCAGACCAACTTCTTAACTCCATGAAGTAGCAAGAAAATTCCTCCTAAAGAAGGAGTCCTGCTACTGCATCCCACCTTCCCTGCTGTCTTTAGCGTTTCATTTGGAATTTTATTTTCAACAGAGCCTCAGTGCATGAAACAGGAATCTTTCAGTACTGCCCTTATGTTCTGCATGGAAAAAGGTGGTCTGTATCCCAGAGTACTCGCAACAGAAGCATTTTAGCCATAGCTAGATATTAATTTAGCCATATTAATTATAAATATGTATTATTTCTGAATAATAATATTGGATAATATATCTAGACAGGATTTCATTGCTTCTTGAGCTCAGAATAGCTGTTTCAGGGCAATTTTCTCTTTCACTAAGGTTTGAAAAATTATTTAGGTAAACTTATACTGCTAAAGTAAGCAACCATATATTTGTCTCAATAACCTTTTAGAGTCAGCAGAAGTTGAATGAGTCTGCCAGGTTATAATGTTCTAAAAAACAGCCACAGATTATCAGCACTATTGTCAGCTCCAAGTATTTCAGAAACCAGTCTCCTCTCTTCATCTTTTCAACTGCAAATTCCCCACCCTTCTGTCTCCTTGATGTCTGTTTGGCATGGAGACAGTGCCCTTCCGCAAGGGAAAGACAGACAAAACCAATGAAATGAAACTGCATTGTGAAAATTTGTTGTGAATCTCTTCTTGGTGAAATATTTCTATTCCATTGGGAGTTATAGATTGCTTGCTGTACATTCTTCCCTGTAAATAAGGTTTATTGTTTAGCCTACACCTTCCATGAGACATCACATGGTCTCCTATTAGAAAGAGATGAGATTGCACCTGTGGGACTGCAGTTCAGTTCATGAAGGGGAATTAAACATAAAGAAGAAAGAAAAGCCCAAACAGCCTAACTATAACTTTTGCACAACTCTGCAGCGAAATATCTGAGCTGAAATATGTGGTCAGTTCCTACCTAAAAACAAGTCAGTTCAAAGCAAGAACTACTTGTGATTTTTTCCTCTTGGAAACCCAGATTTCCCTCTGAAGCAATTTTCAAAATGTGTGTCTAGTTATCTACCTCCCCCTCTAAGCTTTTTGTCTCAATTAGATAAATTCTTTACAGTCAAGATTATGTGTCCTATTTGTTCTGTGTCATACTCAGACCATTTACAGTTCCCCATAATAAATACTTTACCTTTTAGATGAACAAGTGTAGATATCTTAAATTCTGAACAAAAAAAAATCTCCAATATAAAACAGAACAATTCCTTCTTTCACATGATGGCATATGCCAGCTAATTAGCCACATGGGACACTGAACACTGCAGGAGACACAGATGGCAATTTGGGGCTGATAGTCCTACAGCAATGGAACAGCACATTGTTTGTTGGCAGAATATATTGCCATTTTTGTGCTGATGTCTGTGGAGTAATCATAGCAGCTCTTGGTCTTGATAGTTACAACTTCTCTCAGAATAGATTCTTATGAACTTATTTATTATTACTTTCTTAAAAAGTTCAGCTTCACGATAACAAAAAATAAAAACGCTACAACTGCGTAGGATGTGATGGGAAGATTTGAGTACTCTTCAATTTATGGATCATCAAAGGTGCTTTGGCTACATCCTACCGCTATTTTGCAAAGAGATGCCCAATTTACTTTCCTTGCCCTTTTATCCCAAGACCATGTAAAGGACAGGGCATGTGGGATAGATACACTCTCCAACTATGATACCAGATTAGATCATCAGGAAACCATCCTGCAGGTTACACTATGACACATACTAATGCAGATTACCCATTAATTTCTTGGTAGTACAGCAAAATAAACATAAATGCTCACTTTAGCATTTTGGGACCAATCTCTCTAGTCCTTCTCCATCATCAATTAACTGATGTCTAAATATTCAGGATCCCCACAGAAGGGGACTATCCCTATACTAAACTTGTCATCCCTATACTAAACTTGTCATCCTTATACCCATCTTTTTTGATGTATTTCAAACTTATTTTAAAAATCATCACCATGCTGGAACAATCCCAAGTCTCTCTTGGTGACTTGGGACCCCTGCCAATTGGTCATCACCACTCTGATAGGGGAAACTGGTAGTGACTCGCCCTATGCTCATCCTTGTGCAAGTTTTAGATGCTGATCTTCTCCATGCCAGGAATAATAGAAAGCAAGAAAACCTACACTGACTGGAAACATCCCTTGAAGGCTTCACATTCCTCTTCAGAGCTAAAGAACAACACAAGGATTTCTCTGCAGCAAGCCATCCTTCTCCTATTGGTTTCTGAACTGCAGTGCACTTTCACGGGTTATGACTTTACTGGGAAACTAAACAGGGCCATGGGCCAGCCACATTGTTGGTAGGCTCCCTCACAAGGTTTAGCTCCTCCCGGCCAATATTCAGGTATGACTCAGGAGAGAACATTGACAAAGACCTGTTTTCAGTAGAGACAATGGATAAGAACAGCTTATTTGGTCAAGAGAAGAAAGATTTTAGCCCTGTCATTTCACTGCCTCTTGCTTGGTGGGCCAGAGAACATGCTCTACTCTTTTCTTTTTTTAATTGAGTTACATGTATTCTTCAGGACCTGCCCACTCCAAATCTAACTGAACAAATTTGATGGGAACTCACA
This sequence comes from Arenaria interpres, assembly GCA_013399435.1. NCBI lineage: Eukaryota > Metazoa > Chordata > Aves > Charadriiformes > Scolopacidae > Arenaria > Arenaria interpres. The sequence goes on from VXAK01009135.1 coordinate 65,000, forward strand.
TCCTCACCAGTTTGTTCGAAGTGTACCAACAAAAGGCTGTTAGCCTGCTCCCAAACATAAAAGTCCTTCTGCTTTTTGGCCCAGAGCCCTAGAAGGAGAGTGCTCGCATTGCAAGCCTCAGTCTGCTGCTGCCCCCAAGCCAGAGCATGCATCATTCCCTTTAATACCACTTCATACTTCTCTGCCAGGCTTCTCCCTTCTGGAAACACTTCTCCTCACAATCTCTTTCCATCACACCCCTGATATTCTTCCAGACCTTCTCTCATTTCCTGGCTATTTTCCCCAAGCCTCCATTCCTCCATACCTCCTCTCACATCCTTTCATCTTTTTATCTGGCTTCCCTTTTATTATTCTGGTAGACAGATTATTCCTGAGCCCCATGATGCCAATAATTTCCCTTTGAGACTGCGTTCCCCAAAATTTCCTGTTATTAGACCCTCAGTCGGAGGGTTTATAACACCAGCTCTTAAGAGCTAGCACACTTGAGTACAACCACAATCTTAGATTGCATCGCCACTGTAATACTGGAAGATATGCCCTAGGAAAGAAGAAACAGCTGACTTGCTGCAGGAGATTGTATGCTTAACACCATATGACAAAGAAAAACAAGAAGGCAACAAAGCCAGACCTAGCACAAATCTACTGCTGTGCTCATAAAAAGAGGAAATGTTGTTAAATCTGTTTCAATGAGGTGTTTTTTATGGCATGTTTGTTCCTGCAGCAGAGAAAGCAAGCTAGTTTTCCTGAAGCTCTAAGCCATAAAAGGTTACCTGCCTCCTCCTAGCAGAACCCAAAGAGTCACATAAATGGTTGATGTATGCATTCTAAATGCTGTGAAAGTAGTTTGGTTAAATATGTTGAATTTTATGAACAGAACCAATTCTAAATGCGAGATAAACAGGTGCAAACACCATAGAAGTTTCACCTGCTCACACAGGTTTTGAATTAAGTACTCTTTAAGGGACACTTCATAGGACAGCAGATAAGTCACATGAGCAATAAATTAGGTGGAAAGCCATACTTGAAGACAGGAAGACAAGCAAAAAGGTATTTGCAAATCATTTGCTACTACTGGGAATTTCCAAGAGAAGACAGTCCTGAAACGTTATTACTAGAGTTTGAAACTTTGTGGACATAAATTTTAGGCTTCATAAGTATATGGAGGGGAAAAAATAACTTCTCCAGATTTGAAAAATCCTGCATCCGGAGGGGAAACTTCATTAATAATAAATTTTGTATTCTTACTGTTACAGGGAAGAGAGGTAGAAAGATGTATTCAGGACCTGACAGCCATTTAAAATTTCCAAGAGAAACATAGGAATTCTCAGTACTACATTTCACTCCCTTTAAACATGCAACTGCTTTTCAAATTCCAGAGGCCAAATATATTAGTGAAATGTCATATGCTTATAGATCCTGTTACCTTTATTCAGCACCTTGTTCTTCCCACCTCCCTTTCCTCCGTCATTACTACTTAGTTTGTACAGTACATCCAGGACACAGACCTCATTTCCCACTGGTGCTGAAAACAACTTGGAACACAATCAGCCTTGTCAGGTCCTTCACTGGTATGCCATATAGGGCTGCCAGCTTTCCAAGCAATTCAATAATCCCTAGAGCAGTGCCGCAGGGCCTGCGATTAACAGAGGTGTTTACATGTCTGAAAATGTACCAGGCTAAAAATAGAAGTCATTTTCTTAGCATCCTGTGATGCTGGATTTGTTCTTTTCTCTTTCTTTCCATTTGCCAGATTGACAAATAAAGCGTGTTTGCTTAATTCCTTCAACTGATATAGGAGATTAACAACAAAAGAACAGCATCACAGTTCTGTGGTGGTGGTGGAAAACAAGTCCCAAACAAAATACTTTCTGTTGCACTCCAGAAATAGAAGAACACCCAAGAACACCAGCAAACTGGTCTCCTCTGCAGCACGGAGCACAATTCCAAACTGGGGTGTACAAAGGAAGGGGCCAAAGATGGTGCTCAGTATCCCCCCACAGAGATTTTTGGTTTGAAGGTAAGGCTCTGCTGCTGCACAGGGAGAGGGGAGAGGCATACACAAGTACCAGGAGTGCTTCTGAGCTCCTGGTGTGATAAGGCAAGTAGGTAGATTCATATTTATTTCCCTTTGCGTGTATCTTGTGGGATGAAGACTTCCCTGGAAAAGAGCAGGGTGAAGAAACACTACTCCAGGAGTTCCTGGAAGGCTGGCATCTCTAAAAGCAACATTTACATTTCTTGTACTCTTCTCTGAAGATTGATTTGCAGAAGGCTAAGAACAGAGCCATTCTTCCTTCCACCCCTTCTAAGGCACCACATCTCTCAGGAGCCACAAACACAGTCCCTGCTTCTCAGCAAGAGGACAAGCAAATGAGTTCGGCTCCTGGAGCCCTGATCATTCCCACTGCTTGGCTGTTGTTTCAAACCATTCCTATTTGCTCTCACTTGGGCAAGTAACATCTAGCTGAGCTAGCCTTGGATTGGGTGGACGTAATCCAGTCTGTGGCTCTTAGCCCTGGGCTGAGGATTGGTTACTGAACCTCTTTTCTTATGCAGCAGAGACTCGGCCAGTCCCTCTTCCCTGTGGCTAACTCTTTGGTGGCTACTGCTGGGCTGAAAGCCTCTCCTACAAACATCAGGTCAGGGTTTTTTTCCTTGAAGCCAAAGCTCTGAAATACTTAGGAAACTTGTGCCCACTTCATGCCATAGAATGGGTAGGAACAAGACCACCACAAGCTTCATGTAAGTGAAAAGAACAAATTTCCTTGAATTAAAAGTGCACGCAGTGCACGTCAGAGCCAATGAGCTGACAACATCTGCAGGTTCCTAACACGAGCAAAGAAACCATAGGTAATACTAGCATGATGCGGTACCAGTCACATGAGGATGACAGCTGAAGGAGTTCTCTATTCAGCTCCATCCCAGCACAAGGTTTAGTGTGATGCAGTTTGGGACAGCTCTGAACTAGGGCTTGTTCAAAACCTGGTGCTGGATAACTTGATTTTGTCTGTTCTGTATCACTGTAGCCAGACCTGGTTTGATCCCAGGAACTGCTTGTTCCAGGATATACCCCCGTTTGGGCATTTACAGACTCTTGTCAACTTTGCAACTTTGGGCTCATTTATACCAGGTAATTTAACTTCATAGATCTTAAATGAGTTGGTTGTTTTGCTGCTGTGCTTGTGAAAGCAGCTACTAAAAGGCTATGGGCCCAGATTCTTCCAGAAGATGTCACAGATGCACATGATGTCTCTATATGCTGCATTTAGCATTTGACACTCAAAGCTGACTGAGAAGTAAATGCATTCACATGTCAGCAGGTTACCATAGGTCATCTCACAATTATAGATATTGAAGATCACAGGCTGCTCCTGTCAGCATAAAAAGAGTATCTGTGTGTTTCAGGTGGTAGGTAAACCCTACACACATTCTGAAAGACATAATCACCTTGGAAAACTGAAACCTTAAAGAAGCACAGAGGTGGCAGGTACTCCTTTAATCACAGAAATAAAGCCAAGTTCAGAAAACCAAAGTGAACAGCCGAATTTTTCCCTGTGAACTCATTGCTTCCAAATGTCTAGCCTTAGAGTGTTTCAAATGGCACTACACGGGGCAAATTCCTAGTGAAGTCACCGTAAATTTTATCCCTGTAAATTATTAATGGAAAGAGGACTTATTTTACCTCCAAATCACAATTCATTCTCTATCTGTTCAAGTCATCACTCCATCTTTCCCTGAATCTCAGTACAATTGCTCACAGTATAATGTGATGTTAAAAAAAAAAAAAAAAAAAAGATTATCTGAGAACTCTTTTACCCTGGGATATCATTAATAAAATGCCTATCTGACTTTTGGTTCCAGATTTCAGCATGGACAGTCATTCTTTTTGGCCCCAGGTATTTATCAAATTTAACACAAACGGTCTAGTATCAGAAGGTTGCTCTGTCCTTCTGGGCTGAGAAAAACAAGCATCTGTAGTTTCTTTTCTAGTATTTGACAGAATGGCCAAAGCTGTGAAGCAAAGGTACATTTTGACACTTTGCAAGCCAGTGTTTCTTCTGCTGTTTTTAGACTCCCAAAGCCTGCGTCCTGCATCGTAACAGCAAAGCATCAAACCCTGACAGGTTTGCTCCTGACTGAATTGTCTTTCAAAGCATTTGTCTTTCTCACTAGTACCTGTGGATAGGAGACATGAACTCGATCAGCAAGACTGGGACAAATTAAGATTATGAAGATTTCTAAATATGCTACAGGGAGATCTCACATTTTAACAGCCCAAGTTTGTAAAATGACCCCTTCACTCTGGCATCTTAACCCATGATTTCTGTCACTCATCAGCTACTCCTTAATCAGGAGAATGCTTCAGCTGCTGGATGAAGGAATTGCCTCTCGTTGAACACACAAGGTCTGATTATTCACTATGGTTTCTGATGTGATCGGTTTTCCATCTCCAACATCAGCACAAAATCCTCATCTTTAGATGAGAGTTTTATTTTTATTTTGTCGTTTTTCCTTTCTACAGGACTACATATGGAGCATGCCTGCTGACAGCCACTTTGGCATGGTTAAAACGTGGTGTAAGAGTCACATCCACACTATTTGTATGGCTGATCAACAGCTGAGCTTCATGCTGTGCGTGAAGAGAGCTGAGGACATTGCAAAAGGATTGAAGACAGTCCCATGAAGAATATAATTTTCTGTTCCTTTCCTCTCATTTCTGTAACTTCTTCTCCTTTCAGGCAGCTCAATACATCTTTCTCATGGCTGTAACATTTCTTTTTATTATTCTCTATTATCCACATTTTGGATAGATTGTTAAAAGGATCATAGAGCCTTTCACCTCTTTGTCTCCCAAAATCTGAAACGTATCTTTCACTTACTGAGTGCCAATCATAGGAATGATATCTTGCCACCAAAAGATTTGGTCCCCAAATATAATTGCTATATGAAAAACTCACTAAAGGGGTCGCTTTAATGGGTGACCTATAAATGGGAGACAGACAGCTCTGGAACGAAAATGTGGCTATTTAGCCATTATGGCAAAGATCAGTAGTTCATAACTGTGGAAATACTGAGGTAACTCAACTTTCCTAGATGGAAGTGTAGCATAAAGGAATGGGAACTTAATCCCGTATTTATAACCCTGGCTGAAGCTGTAGACATGTGTCCTCTTCCAAATCCATCTAGGTCAGCTGAAGATAATATCAGGTCCCTTCCCTCCCAGCTGTTTTGTTACCACAGCACAGCCAGCATTACGGGTGTCTTCACATACCTCCCTATCCAGGGCTGCCTTAGGAATATGGAGGTTTGTATAGAACACAGGCTTTTGAACGTCTTTGCCCTGATTTTTATAGTTCTGCATAGCTAAAGTCACTTGTTCCCCTTGTGACTATATTTCATATCTGCAGTTAATGAGGCCAGTCGGATTCAGTGCACATCTGATGCAAAACCACAGAAAGCAGGTACAGAAAGTCTGACACTTCCCAGAGTTCAGCTGGAAAATTCTATATTAAGGAATCTTAACGAGTAAATTTGAACAGTAAAAATCACTACTGTGTTTATTTCAGTCCTGATAGAATTGAATTTATCATCTAGATTTTCTGTCCCAGTGTTGCCACTTGGCAGGAGAGATGCGGACTGAACTGGACCCCAGAATTATACCTCTCAGGTTGGTTTTGAGCTTACCTTGAAAAACAGATGTGGTATCCCAGTTTCTTTCTTCATTATTTGTTTGTCTCTAAAGCCACTCACACTTAGGGAAGTTGTATATTTAAGGCTATGATAAATGAAGCTGAACGTTTTGACCTATAAACCATATTCACTGGAAAGGCTCCTAGGAGAATGTGCTTTAAATATGATATTGTGTGAGAAGTGGTATAATGACTGTGTGAGTTTCAAACCCCTTTAGATTTTATTTCTGCTAAGGTCAGATTCCAGTGTGTGATGTGTACTTGTTCGAAGTTCAGTGATTTATAAATAGCAAATGCTTTCAAGGTTTACCTTACTGGTTTTGACCTTATTGAAATCCCTGTTGTACACACTGAATGTAAAGAGCAAGACACTTGACTCACAAGCCATCACAGTGTTCAAAAAGGGTGCTTTACAAACAAATTGGTATGGGCATAGTTGGTTCTTCTCTAGTTTTTAGTTTTTATCATTGAACAATAACCAAAACTGTAGGGGTGTACATTTTAAAAGCATTTTGTGTTATATATAGATCAAACATTTGGTCCTCCACTTATTTTGAAATGAAAGTTGTTCATAATGTAGTGTATTACCTCTTTCTATTACTGTATGAATAGAAACTGCTGAATATTTACGATATCATGGCTCTTGGGAGATACACGTGAAATTATTAATAGCAGTTAGTATAATTCATTTGGTCTTCTTTTTAGGAATATAAGTAGAGCTAATTCTGTGTGAGAGCAGGTGCTGGAATACTTTTCTGGAGTGCTAGCAGTATGGCACTCAAGACCATTCTGGTACGAAATTAGCTCTTCAAAACCCATAAAATCTGCTTGAGGGAAATAGATAAAGATCTCTTTTTTTTTAAGTTACACCATTACAACCCATTACTACCTGCCAGCTACTAATATTACATGCAAAGGTAATCTGTGCTCACCTTGCCTTCCAGATTGTGCAGGCTGCCGTGTTCTCTTAAAAAAAAAATAAAGCGTGCACCTTATTTTGTAACCATTATCACATGCTTGTATCATGTGAATAATGGATTGCCTAAGTAGCAGATTTCTGGGAGTCACTAAGCCTCAGACGGCAGAGCATCACATGTGTGTAATTTTTTTCTATAAATACCTTACTCATCTGGACCTCAGAATATATGCCATATTGAAATAGTCCTCCTTCTATTTTTGGCTTATTTTTCATAGAAAGTTCCTTGTCTTCTCAGAGGTTGCCTGTATTGCCATTCTCCCCCCACTGATACTTTTTGCTGGACCTATGTTTTTTCATGTATGCCTCAAATTCTTCCATTTCTCCTGGTTAAGTTTTTCATCCTGTGTACCTGCTTAGTAGTAAACTTCTTGAAAATTTAACTGTAAATATACTCGGGAGATTTGAGCGTTAATTTCTCTCCTGTTGAAACGCACCAAATAGTAACAGAAAAATATTGCATGACTTCATCCCTAGAAACGCCTCTGATAAATTCTGGCTAACTGTGCAGGGCCTGGGATTCCTGTAAGGGAATTTTCTAACCTTTCAATGCTTGGAGTTTCATGTAAGCCCGAGGCTAAGACTTTCCATTTGTTGTGGAGCCTTGTCCTTTCTCTCCACTGTCACCAGTTTAGCCTGATGTAAATTCCTTTACTAGAAGGCACTGGAACTTAGAAGCATACCACCTTCTCTCAGAGATAAAGTCCTAGGGGAAAAAACTCAGAAGAGATGCAGACAGTGGTATGAATTATCCTTAAGAGTAGCAAGAAATACTTAGGCTGGGCTCAGCCATTGTCAGATTCTCCACCATCAGCTGAGCGGCAGTAATCCTGTATGTGTGTAATCTTGTAGCAAATGTGAGGTAATTGGATTTAATTGAGCCTGCAGTAATAAAGAGTTAAAATAAGCTGAAATATCTTGCATTTGCTGCAGACTAAGACCGTACAAAGGCAGCTACCACAGCAGCCGATGTGCAGTAGCTTGTTAAGCTCTGGAAACTCACTTCATTGTACGCCCGAGTCTGCTGTGGTAGCTCTCAAAAGGCACAGAGAAGATTGCACACTTTGGTACTAGCTATACCAGTGGAAAAAAATTTAAAAAAAAACCCAACAAAAAACCCCACACACATTAAAAAAGTCAGCCCTAAAGCAGATCTGAGTAGGAGACCGGCTACACCACCCCACTGCCCTGCACGGGCAGGGGAGGAGGAGCTGAGGGTGATGGCAGGGCAGGCCAGGCCCTCACCAGCCCAGCGCAGGCCCGTGGTCCCCGGCGGCACCAGGACAGTCACTGGTGGGGGCGGGCAGGGCCATGGGGACAGGAATGGGCTGAGGCCAGGGTGGGATGTCAAGTCAGCCAGGCGAGTCCGGACCAGCAAGGCTGGGCACAGGCAGGCACTGCCGGCCAGGGTCTGAGCAGAAAACTGCTCCCCTGAGGTGAGGGAGGTCCCCAAGGAGGCTTCTCACAGCCCTTCCACCGCTCACAGTCCCCAAGTTGCCCCACAAGCGTTTGCTAAAATAACCATGCTTGGAGAGGTATCAAATCCTCAATGTCTTCGGTCCATGCAGCTTGAAAAGTAAATGGAAACTGTGAAACGCAACCTTCTCAGGCAACAGAGAAGCAGCACGGACCAGGGAAGGAAGGCACATGTATGTCCTTACCCTGCCTAACCATAGGCTCAGGGATTCAGGGAGAAAAGTTGTAAACAGGTATACGAGCAGTTTAGAGACATCTAGAGCACTGCAAACAATTCAGAATAAAACGGAAAAAAGGTCTGGAGAGTGTTGAATCTTATGTTTCTGAGATCCTGCAAAATGTGTCAGAGAGGCAGAGAAATAGACTGGGTGATCTCAAAGACTACATTGCATCCACAACAAATTACTTTTTCTCCCTCTTAGCAACCTTTCCGGGAAACAGAAGCCTTCAAAGCTTTCATTACATTTATTTTCTTAATATCTCCCACACACATTATCTTAAATGCTCTTTTCCCCCAGCATTAAACAACATTCTAATTGGGAACATGTAAATAAGCACTTGGGTCCATATTCCTATCTACATCCAAAATAAGAAATAGGGGAGGTACAACCAGTGAGACATGGTTCTGGTCTTTCTACCCTGACCCTACTGGGAGATCAACTCAATCTCCAGCACAACCTGGAACAGCTTGAAGTTCAGAGTAACCTGGATCTGGCTCTTCAGGGCTGAGATATATCTTAAAGCCAGGATAATGTGTGTTAGAGCGTGCTGGACTAGGTCTCCACTTGTGTCAGGGAGTCCCTTACACACGCTACTTTCAGGTTCTAGCTGACTGACTCTGCTTCTTTTTTCCCTTGGACTAGCACAAAGATGCAAAGCAACTGGAGTGAGACCAGGTTCCTCCCTCACCCCTTTTCTTGTAAGGAGCTGCGACACCCAGAAGTGCTGGAAAGTTACTCTTCTGTCAGCTAACCTTGGGTCAGTCTCAACAGACAACACCTTCACAGCTGCAAGTGGATGAGGAGGAAGGGGTACCCCTGATGGGGTGACATGGAGAGAAACTCCGTCTGTGGCACTCTGAGATTTCACCACGTATCAGCAGGTCAAGAGCTCACACAAAGGCTCTGGCTAGCTCTTCACTTCTCCAGCCAGCCTTCACCATCTAGACCCAGGATGGTTAAAATGGCTCCTCGTTTCCTCTTGCAAAGCAGCCCCACCTCTGCCGGCTGCCGAGCTGAGTGTGGGACTGTTTTTGGCACCTGGCACAGCTGGCGGCCGAGCGCACACACCCTGACGTGCAGGCTGCCAAAGGGCTCACAGCCCAGCCGCAGCAGCCAGGCGGGTCCCGTAGTCTGTCGAGCCCTCTGCACAGCAAAGGTGTCTCTGGGCAATCCAGATTAACCGTGCAGGGTCTGGGAGAATGACTCGGACCGTCCCACGCAGCTCTGCGTGCTTTACAACCCTCTGGGACACAGCAAGATAGCTGAAATCCCAAATGGCATCTGCCTTTAAAGCTCTATATTCTATTAGCAAATGGTCTATTAATTATACCCCAGTGACTAGTTGTAGCAGCAGTATCCAGTCTCTCTAGCTAAAGTAATAAAAATAACCTAATCACTTCTCTGGTTTTCCCACTCAGAAAGCTGCTTGTGCATTAAGTCAATCCATTGTACAAAAGATTTCATTTTGTTTCTGCATTTCAGCCCTAAAAGGAGGCTGTCAAGCTTTTATGATAAAAAAATAATTACCTCCTTCAACAGTGGTCCCATTTAAATGGATCTTTTAAGGAGACATCTTGGGTGTATTTTTCCTTTCTTTCACCCTGACAAGAAGAAATGAAACATTTCTCATCCCATTATTTCCTCCCTTCTCCGAATTCACGTTTAAAAAAACAAAAGCAGGCCATGTTTATTATCTCTTTTATCTCTTGTAAGCGATTGTTTGTTCAATCAGAACTTAATACAAAGATAATTGAAGTCAGCATGCTTTTTGAGCTGTCTTAATTAAGTCTGGGGTGAGATGACACCAAAACACAGTGTCAGTGTAACATATTTTACGAGAATGCTCAGTAGTTGGTGTTTTAAATCAATACATGCTTTATTTTTTTTCATTTCTATACTAGGTGGGATTGGTAGCAGCTTCTCCTAGGAAGTTAGTCTGGTGCTTTCTATGATAATACTCTTAACAAGACTTTGATTATAGGATTTGCTAACCTCTAACTACATGTACAAAAGACTTCAGATTGAGTCGGACACGGAACGATGTATTTTTGTGGAAAATGGCAAGGTCCAGCCACCCACAAGAGTGAGTGTGGGGAAAGGATAGTGTTTTGTACATTTTTTTTAAACTTTTAAAATCTGTTCTTAAATCTAGAGGTTCTCAGAAGGCACTGTAAATCTAAGGGGGGATGAGTGGCTTACATGTTAAAAAAACCTTCTGCTTTTTTCCATCCAATATGGTCCGGTTATAAGCCTTTGAAAAACAATGATTTCATCCGTTGTTTAGAAATCTATAGCTAATTGCCTAGAATTTGCACCGTTCATGAACATGTTCTTGGTGGAAGCTGCAGAGGGCAGAGCAAGACTCCAGTTTTACCTGGGTAAAGCAGAAAAAAGGAAACTGGAGCTGGAGCAGCCAGGCCAGTTAAAGGACTCCAAGGCGAAGGTGGGAAGAGGGCACTGGGCTGACGGAAGAGGCAGTAGAAGGAAGGACCTCGGAAGGCATCACAGGGAGAGCAAGCCTGGGAAGGGAGATTTGGACCTGACTGAAGACTGGAGCAAGGGGAAGGGAGGTGGAAATGGGCCGTTTGGTGGTGGTTTGTGAGAAGGAGAAAGAAAAACGAATTTTTAGGAAAAGAAATAAAAGGATGGGCTTAGCCTGGAGGCTAAGAATGGCCAGTTGAAGAGGCCATGGGCAATCCTTCCCCATCAGACTATCAGTGCATTTTCTAGTAAGTAACAAAGCAGTAGCTGAATTGCTACATCTGGCTGCCAATATGTTATAAGTACCTATTCATGTCACGAAATTTAAGAGGAAGAGCCCTGTATCAGAGGGACAGAAAACCATTCTCCAGTGTGGCATTAAAAGAAAAATGCATTAAATCCTATACAAGTTTCAGGTCTTACCTTTCTTTTCACCTTGCCTCAAAGATTTTTCTCCCACCACCTGTGTTTCCTGCAGAGGGCACAACCCATACAGTGGGTATTTTTCTGGGATTTCCCAAACACAAAAGTATGTGCATGTGTAACACAGTCCAGTATTCCTGGGAAGTGACCAACTGGACAGAACTTGCATAGAAAATCTGTCTCTTTCCAGAAATGTGTACATCTTTGCATTTTTCAGTTATATGGCAGGAGTTGTTGTTTCCGTGTAGTCACTGAAATAACAGTAAAATGTGCACTAAGAAAGAAAAAGGGACAAACAGTGTCTACTAAAGGATTTTTGAGAGAGGAAAGAGTTTAGATGGCAGCAGCAAACTAGTTGTTTTCACATGAAGTGTCTGATATACTCGAATGTTTTTTTTCTGTTGAACACTAATTTTTATATCTTAATAGAATATATTTTTGCCCCTAAACAGCATAGAATATGGTATTAAGAAAGCCTCATTCCAGCACTTCAATTATTTATCTGGCATGTGTAAACCTATTTCTCCTACAAATATCTTCATTTGAAAACCCCTGGTTTAAAGACAGTGGTACTTAGCATAATATTAATTACAGTGCATTGCCAAGCAGCCAGGGCAATGTTCATATAAGCAGCTAGATGAGCAACAAAGCATAACCGTAAAAGGAAAATACTCTATAGAATTGACATAACATGTCACCCTTACGACAGAATTCCCAGCATAGTACATACTAGGAAGAAAAGCAGAAATCCTATGTGATAGCTCTATTCCTCTCTGCTTTCAGTCTAGTCTTAGCCCGGTTTTTATAACCTGCCTCCAGAGATATTACTCAAGAACATTTCAAGTATCTAACCAAATAGCTACAACTTTATTTTATTGGCAAGTGCCATGTGCATTGTATTGGAGGGCTGCAGAACTAGAACAGGAGCCTGAGTAGTCAATTGACCCTTTGTGCCCTAGGAAGTTCCTGAAGATCTTGAGGTAATTAGTAGTAAAAGAACTTATCCTTGAATGATCATAGAATCCTAGAATCATAGAATGGTTAGAGTTGGAAGGGACCTTAAATATCGAGTTCCAACCCCCCTGCCATGGGCAGGGACACCTCCCACTAGAGCAGGTTGCTTAAGGCGCCATCCAGTCTGGCCTTGAACACTTCCAGGGATGGGGCATCCACAGCTTCTCTGGGCAACCTGCTCCAGTGCCTCACTGCCCTCATCATGAAAAATTCCTTCCTAATATCTAATCTAAATCTCCCCTCTTTTAGTTTAAAACCATTACCCCTCATCCTATCTCTACACTCCCTGATAAAGAGTCCGTCCCTGATAAAGAGTCCCTCCCCATCTCTCCTGTACCTTCTAATACCACCCTTTAGGTATTGGAAGGCTGCTATTAAGACCTTTCCGGAGATGAGTCTTCTCCAGGATGAACAACCCCAACTCTCTCAGCTGTCATGATGATTCTTGTGTGCAGCTACTCTGATACTGGGTAATTCCACAGAAATATGTTTATATCTGATGAGCAAATGCAATTAACCACAGCAGCGACTCCACTATGGAATATCACAGAACCACAGAATGGTTTAGGTTGGAAGAGGCCTCTTGAGATTAGCTAGTCTAGACCCATTTCTCAAGCAGGGTCAGATAGTCCGGGTTGCTCAGGACTCCATGCAGTCAAATTTGAAATATTTCCGAGGATGGAGACTGCACAGCCTCTCTGGGCAACCTGTTCCTGTGTTTGACCACTTTCACAGTACAACGTTTTTTTAGATGTTCAGGCTTTTTTTTGAATTTGTGCCCATTGCCTCTTGTCCTGTCACTGGACACTGCTGAAAAGGTCCGGACTCCTTCTTATTCATGGGTATTTATACACACTGACAAAATCCCCCTCAGACTTCTCCAGGCCAAACAGTCCCAGCTATCTCAACCTTTCCTCATAGGGGAGACACTCCAGTCTCTTCATCATCTTTGTGGCTGTTCACTGGTTGGACATTTTCCGGTATGTCCATGTCTCTTGAACTGGGGAGCCCAGAACTGAACCCAGCACACTAAACGTGGCCTCACCAGTGCTGAAAGGAAGGATCATTTACATTGACCTGCTGGCAATACTTTTCCTAATAGTGTCCTGTTAGCGTTCACCACATTTCTGGCTCATGATCAACTTGTTGACCCTCACGTACTTTTCTGCAAAGCTGCTTTCCAGCTGGGTGGCCTCCAGCATCTGCAGGACTTGGCATTTCCTTTGTTGAACTTTATGAGGTTAGGTTCCACAAGACCTGATCCTCCAGCCTATCCAGATTCCCCTGAATGGCAACATACCATCTGGCGTATCCACCACTCTTGACAGTTTTGTGTTGCTTGCAAACTCACTGTGGGTACACTCTGCCCCACTGTTCAGGTCATTAATGAAGGTGTTGAACATTATTGGTCTCACTATTGACCCCTGGAGTACACTCTAAGTGATTTGCCTCAAAATGGGCTTTGTGTCACTGATTGTAATCCTCTAGGTCTGGTCATTCCGACAGTTTTCAATCCTCCTCACTGTGTACTTACTTAATCTGTACCTTGTCAGCTTGTTTATGATGTTGTTGTGGGACACAGTGTCAAAAGCCTTACTAAAGTCAAGTTGAACAACATTCACCGTTCTCCCCTCAGCCACCAAACTTGTCCCCTCATTGGAGAAGACTATCAGGTTGGTGAAGCATGATTCCCCATTTGTCAATCCTTATTCACCAATCCTGATCATCTTTTTGTCCTCCACATGTCTGGAAATGTGTTTCAGGATTAGTAGCTCCATCGTCTTCCCAGGAATTGAGGTGAGGCTGACCGACCTGTAGATCCACAGATCCTCCTTCTTGCCCTTCTTGAACACAGGAGTGACATTTGCTTTCTTCCAGTCCTCTGAAACATCCTTCAGGCACCACAACTCTGCAAAGATGACCAAGAGTGGCCTTACAGTGACATCAACCAGCTCTCTCGGCGCTTGTGGATGCAATCTTCCAGGCTCTATGGACTTCAGTATATCTGGTTTTTTTAAGCACTCTTTAGCATGGTTCTCCTTCACCAGGGGTGTCTCATGTTCCAGACTTTCCCACTGGTC
>VXAK01009136.1:0-12645 GCA_013399435.1 Arenaria interpres
ATTCTGTTCTGTAAGGGGTGAATACACTTACTGCTGTTATCCCTCCAGATCTGTACTCATTAAAACTGAAAATACTGTATACGTCTTATTGCAGAAATAGTTTATCCAAAAGGAACTATGTAGGGAATACAGCTAGCTTTTCTTTTCTTTTTTTTTTTTTTTTTTTCCCCTTTTTTCTCAAAACCAGACTGCTCTGTATAATTTAACATTTTTTATTATCCAAAGGAAAATATTTTGGCATCAAAATCAGGTTCTGGATATGTTGTCTCCTGTTCTAAATGTGACGATCAGGGAATTCTCTTTCATTGCTCTCGTATATCAGAACCAGTTATGGCCCATATAACTGTCATTGTTTCAGTAACCTGTAAATTTATTGCCATAATGAAGCTTCCCGATAAACAAAGTTATTTTTATTTATTAAGTCAGCGGTTGCATCTACAGCTGAACAGAAAGGCTTATTGTGTAAAGATCTGAGGTTATATGTAACATATTTTGAAATGCTGTATATGGACAGGAGAATAGAGTCATGGTTACGGCAGTGGGCAGGAAATCACAGTTTTGAGTCTTGGCTGTGCCACAGACTTTCTGTGTGACTTTGGACAAGCTACTCTTTGTGCATTAGCTAATAATACTATCTCTATCTCCCAGGGGTGTTGTGAGAATACATTCATTAATGTTTGTAAGGCTCTTGGATACTATAGCGATGGGGCCATATAAGCACTTAGAAAAACAATCCATTTTTGCAACAATGTGCATCTCCCTGACTAAGGACTTTTTTTGCTGGAAGTTTTTCATAGATGCTTGTTATGAATAAATCTACTTTATAATGATACAGTGAGGTTAAACTGCCTTTTGGAGTGCAGTTTCACTTTAGTATTCAGAACAGGTGTAAACAGTCATAAGTTTGAAAGCTGTTCCCAAGGAAAGAGAATAGAATTTTTATAGTCAGTCATTTTAACAGAAAAGATACCTCTCCTGATTCATCTAGTTCAAAACATGGAGGATTATTTACATCTGTATCTGTCTCGCAAATAGTTTATTCTATTTTAAGCACTTCTCATTACATTGTCTAAACTACCTCCTCAGGCAAGTCATTCCATTGCCTAATTGTCTTTAAAGTTAAACAGTTTGCTTAAATGTCTACCCCATTTTTTTCCTTGTGGATAAAAGCTGCTCTTTCAGTCTGTCCTTTCTTTCTGAAATAACCTTCACTCATACATGTTCAGTTCAGACACACAACACAGTTACAGCAGGTTAACAAGGTATTGCTTTAGAGCTGATGGGAGGTAAATTGGTAAGGCACTGTAATTTGATTTGATAATTTGCCTACCTGAGTGCTGTACAGTATTAAAATCTGAATATGGGGCTCAAAACATTAGCACCAAGGAGAAGAAAATAAAATAAAATAAATAATTCAATATTCCCAAGGCCTTTGTTGAGGACTTGTTGGTGAGAGATTTCCAACCTAGGACAGTAGGTGCACAAAGACTTCATAAAAGGTTTTTTTTTCTTATGGCTTATTTTGTTTTGGTTTGTAGAAACTAGTGGCAGCAGACAAATTAGGGAAGTAAGAGATTTGGGAGAGTGTGAGCAGACCCTGAGGATATTGAAGAGCACTCAGGAAAAAAGATATCTTTTGTGCTTCCATGTAAAATGTTTTAATTTGGGTGCTGAGTTCAACCAAATTTCTCAGAGAGACAGAAGTATCAAAGTTTCAAAATGTTTATGAAAGTAGGTGATCATTAGAAGACAGAGACCCTATAAATGTCCCAATGGTGGGAATAAATACTATGTCTTCTCCTACTGTATTAAATGTAGAGAACTGACATGGTCTTCAGAAATAGACAACTGTAGGAAATCAAAGATTGCAGTCAATTACAAGCTATAAACATACAGGAGAACAAGCCTCATTTGTTCTGGGATTCATGAGATTGCTTGTTTGCTGTGAAGTCCATCTCTCCACTATTGCTGTTTGAATATGTGCTGAATAGGATTGCTTTTAATAAAGTTCCCGTAAGAGTGATAGTGGAAATGCTTCTCAAGATGAATATTGTGTTAAGCTATGCTTAGACTTTCCTTACAATGAAGGAGAAGAGAGCTCTGTAATTTTTTTTTTTTTTTTCTCTCTGTGAGTACTGGAGATTGAATGGAGTTGATACTATCTTCTACAGATATATAACATATGCTACTCTGGACAGAAGAACTGAAAATGAAAGACAGAAGTACACTATTGCAGTGTTGTACAAACTTATTACAAAAGGAGTCACAAGCATCAACTCCTGATCTTTACTTGGATTCACAACCATCAGGCTGCTCCCAACCTCATGTACTATATCCTGTTTTCTGGGTTTAGCCAGAGACTCAGTACAGCCAACTTTTCTTTCAGTTCGTCAGTAAATACAGGACCTGTATTAGGAGATATTTAATCAGAATTCCAAATTTTATAATATGACTTGATTCAGGATTGAATAAAAAAGTATCAATAAAGTCAAGGAGAGGAAGCTTCATTAACAAATGTTGCTGAAACATTATGCTCTTTCAGTTCTTTTATACCATAACATGTCTTTTCAACTTTTAGTTTATTCATGCTTCTGTTTATTAGGCATTCTTTAAGTGAAATCCTTCATTACCAAAAATTTCCTGTACAAATATATTTTCATAGTAGACTACTGCAGTGACAATAAAATCTCTACCAAAATATTCAGGAAGAAGTGTAACTCAAAGGATTACTTTTATCTTCTTAAAAAATAGGAAATATTTTACATTTTGTGTCAAACTAATCCTCTTTGACACACTGTATGCATCACATAAAAATAATTGGGATTATAAAGATTAATATAGTTTGAAAAAAAACAGTTTAAAAACAAAAAACACGCCTGTTTACAAAACTCAGTTCTGATAGCCATCCAATTAAAAAAGATGAGCACCACAAACAGTGGAAAATTCAAATTTCTGTTAAAAATTTTTTATCCTATGTTGTGTCTGTCAAAAGGAAGAATATGCATCTTCAGCAGCATAGCTGGAAAAGGAAAAGAAAACAGTTAAACCAACTCAAGCTATCACAGTTGCATTACCCTGTTTCAATGACTGCCTTCTTGAGGATGTCTTTCTGTATGAGAAGGAGCAGGGTACACAATCTGGAAGGGGTAAAGCCTTTTCTTTATGGCAAAGCAAATTGCAGCTATTTCTCATAGTAGGAGGTCATTGGTCATATACTGATTCTATCTGCTTTGATAGGACAACGTGATTGATAAACACCTTCGTATCTACTGCCTGTGTTTAGAAATGATGCCAGTTGCACATGTTTGCACCAACAGAATAATTTCTCCCTTGCTGATCCCTCAGGCTACACATAATATACAATTAGATGTTATCTTGCTCATACTAGTTGATATTTCAGTTTACTACATAAAATACACACCTGCTTCTCATATCTCCTCTATATTGTTCTAAAGTGGTTACGAAAAAAAATAGTATTTTAAAACCTAATGGCTCCTAATGGAAGAAAAAAATAACCTGTTATGTGTAGGCAAAAAGAAGAAAACAATACAAAATGTGGTTGGCATTCAAAATAAATCTAAAATATCCTTTTTAACCATAACAATTATTCTAGCTAGTATACTATCTTTTGCTAGTCCCAAATTTCTTAAAGTAATTGTCATGTGTTTTGGGAGTTTGATTTGTTCTGGTTTTATAGAATTCCATTAGTTTCCTGTAAAGAAAAAGATTTTTTTCTCTGGCGTTGTTTCTTCACAAAGTTAAAAAAAAAAAAACACAACGAAAACCAAACACAAAGTAAGCTGTTTGTGGATCCAACATTTGATGGCATTAGATTTTAAGTTTTTATTTAACACAGTTTTACTATGAAGGCTATAACTAGATAAGTGCTATGTACTATATCATATCTTCTTTATAGGGAAGATACGAATACTTAACCTCTTCCAAAGACAGAAGAAGACTCTTCCACCTTTCAGTTAATTCAGATGCAGTTGGATGTGTTTGGTTAACTTATAGCTGAAATGATGCAAAAAACTCTTATAAAATCACTGAAGGTCAATTTTATGAATACTGTTCTCAGCATCTTAAAGTAGTTGTTACATAGAATAGGTTGATTGTAAGGGGAAATGCCAAAGTCTTCAATTCTAAATCTTCAGTTGTGTGGGCTGTTAGACCCCCTAATGTTGTAGTTTATTCTGTGTTCATTTCCTTTTGCATTTTCAGAAGTGATTTCAATTGAATCATTTATGGTTCTTCCATTCAGATTATAAGAGCTATTTTGGAGCGGATAACCCTCAATGGCTGTATATGAGACATTGCCCGGGGTGCTTCCAAGATGCTTTTGAGCTGGGTAAGGAAATCACTGAGTGTTGACGCATTCTCAAAGCACTATGGCATGGATTGAGAGCATATAGTTTATAAACTCTGTTACTGACCTATTATTCTGTGTATACTGGCAGAATAGTATATACCAGTTTCCTCTGAAACGTTAAACAAAACCAATTGAACATTTTTTGGTTAAAAAAAACAACAACAAGTATTTAAAAAAAATTAAAAACAATATCTAATCTGTGGTAATTCATACATAAAACCTTTAATTCATCATTACCCACTTCTGATATGTCTACTTTTACGATAGTAGCCATTCAATGTATAATATTATACTAATGTAATGTCATAATATTACCATTATATTAGTATACCAGTGAGGTAAACCATACTTAGATTTTCACAGTGACTTTAAGGTCAAAGCTGTTTCTGCAGGCATGGCTTTACCAATATGCTACTTTAACGCTAAAACTTACATTCAAGCCGTTATTCCTGGATCACCTCTACTATTTACATATTACTTTATACACTCTTCCTCTGTCAGAAGCAATTAGTTATCATGTCTGATCTCCCCTTTCATGTATGGACACAGGCAACTAAAAGCATCTGGGCTACTGAACTTGAATCTGTGCATGAAGGACAGTATAGACATGGGGTGTTGGTGCGGGGCTTTCACTGAGCGTGCATTAAGTGAAGAAATCAGCGAAAGCTTTCTGTCTCTTGTTCAAAAGCCTGGTCAGGAGTGTGATGATCAAGACAGTCCAGCACAGGAGTGATGCTAAAACCTCCCAGGAGCTGGCACAAAGGAGGGTCCATGATCCACTTCACTCCTCTATTTAAGGTTAAGCTGTGTCTGGGGAGAGTGGTTATTCTGCTGTAGAGAAGGATCACAGAATCACAGAATCACCATGGCTGGAAGGGGCCTCTGAGATCATCGAGTCCAACCTTAAAAAAACAAACAAACAAACAAAAAAACCCCAAAAAACCAACCACAAAACACTCCACCACATCACACCCACCCACAAACCAATAATCTTGGGCACTAGAGAATGCCCTGAAGAGCCGTGTCTACATGTTTCTTAAATACCTCCAAGGATGGTGACTCCACCATCTCCCTGGGCAGGCTGTTCCAGTGCCTGACCACCCTCTCAGTAAAGTAATTCTTTCTAATATCTAATCTAAACCTCCCCTGCCGCAACTTTAGACCATTTCCTCTGATGTTCTATCCCTTACAATGTTTGTGTAATGCTCTTTGTAATGTTTTATCCAGCCAAAATCCAGCTGAATCAGCTACAATGTCTCCAGGATTTTTACGGAAGTTAGTTCAGGCTGTGCACTGTCACTGCCCCATGTACCAAGGGTACTATTTTAATATCTGGCATTTTTGTTAAATGCCAAAATCTTAGATGCTCCATTTCATGTGTTAATTAAAGTTTTCTATTTTAAAACAATGCAAGCATGCAGATAAATGGTTCCTATTATAACAGCATAATTCAAAAAAAAAAAGCTAAAGAGGTTCTTTTCCTTTTAAAATATGCTTTTCACAAAAAGTTTTGTGAAAAGCTACTATTTCGTTAACTGTTGTAAGCTATAGGCTGCCTGATATATCTGGTAAATAGAAGAAATAAAATTCCCCCCAAAACAGACAAATAAATAATGAATAGGTTGCGCAGGCAAGGGAAGGTTGTCTTAATCTGCAGTTCCAGCCATTATCCCACCCTAGGTGTTTATAGATGGGCCTCCAGTGTGTTAATTCCACAGAGTTCAGTAATAAATCTCAGATTAGCTTGCAGTAATCCATTTTCATCATGCCAAATAGAATATGTCTTATACTATTTAGTATAAACTGGCCATACCTAATAAAAGCTATAGAGTGGCTAATAGATTTTTTTCTTTATTATCAGGAACTAGTGAGTATATTATACATGAATGGCTTGTAAAATTATTGGTTTCTATTTCAGAATAACAAACAAGTTTGTGTTCTAAGATTTAAGATTTTAAATTTAAAAACCACTTTCTCCTTTACTTATTCAAGATTTTGAAATAAAGTCCTGAACACAGACCCAGAAGTAGTTTAATATATGAAATTCTGGGCCTCCTTTAATGTCACAGTCTGATACAGGTGTAGATCATTTGAAAAATGAGTTTTCAGGTTAAAAAAAAAAAAGTGCCATAGTGGTACATTTTAATTTATACTTAAAATGTAATAATTGTTCATTTTGTGCATGCAACAATTTGCAACTGTTTATTTGAGGTTTTTAATAACTTCTAAGGCATCTGCACTTAACATTTGTCTGCGAAATATTTGTTTCCCCTCCACTAACCTATTAGCAACCAAAGACTACTGCTACCCTCAGTAATATCACACAATGTGCTCAAATGTTACAGAGGCAGTCATTGTCTTTTCCTCATATGTTCAAACCTGTTATAACTAACTGTGGAGGTGCCTGATTTGTTCTGGATATGCTCAATTTTTGCTTCAGCTCCTTTTCCTACTTACTACAGTAAGAATCACTAATGGAGAGAATTAAAAGTGTCCATTTTGGCCTGGTTTCAGCTCCTGATCAATTTTTGTGATATCCAGGTTTTGAGGTGGAAAGTCAACAGTTTAATAAATGTAAAGTAAGTTCTCTGGTTGAAGTTCAAGCTATAGTCAAAGAGCTTATTGGTAAAGTTGCCAGTGAGTATGAGTTTCTATAGTAGAATTCACTCCTGCAAAACATTTTTTATTTTTTTTATTTTCCCCCTCCACTAAGGTGGGAGGAAGCAACAACTCCCCCAAATATCTTAGCTTATTAACTTTTCCATAGAACGCTGCTATCGGCCATGCTATAAAGGTTTGCTGTGACTTGACACATAGAGTCACTGCTTATTCAGCATGGCTTTCTCCATGGGTTTCATTTTCAATTAAGAACTTACTCACTGAATGTTACAGCATTTTAGTTCTGTGCACCTAGGCTAGACCCTCAGGAATTGATGCTGGAAACTGTGGATCATAACTAAATTCCATTAATTTCATTTGTTTAATCATCCTGGTTATAATACAAATCCTTTTTCTAAAAAGGGAGTAAACAATTGTATTTTGAGAAGTGCTAAAAAGTTCAAATGGTCTTAAAATATATTGAAAGGTAAAAATATGAGGATAATCCCTCTTAATTTCATTGTGATTGTTGTAAATAGTCCTATAATAATTAGAATATTCAAGCCTATACCTTACCTACGATTCTTAATTGTGAGTTTAGTTGTATGCTGTCTCTGAATTATCGTAAACTCAGAATCACAGAATATTTTGAGTTGGAAGAGACCTTCAAAGACCATTTAGTCCAAGCCCTCTGCCATGGGCAGGGTCATCTTTCACTAGATCATATTGCTCAAAGACCTGTCCAACCTGACTTTGAACACTTCATTATCATCTCAAGGTAATAATCTTGCAACTGGAGGTAGGTAGAAAGGCCCTTGAGACCTTGTAGACTCTCTCTTTGAGATTAGTAGTTTTCCTGGATGTAAATCGCTTCAGGTATTTTTAGCTGAATGAAGGCATATTTTGAAAAAAAGAATAGATGAAGGCCATAAACAAACCAGAAAAAATTGGGAGTAGGAAAGGATGTGCAGATAGACACTGTAGTATTACAAGTTCTCCCTTAAGATATGTGTCGTTCTGTCAATTTAATACTGAGTTTCTTTTTCCCCTCAAATATAGAAAACTATTCATAGGCAGCCATAGCATATGTAATCATGTATCACGGAAATTGAATCACATCATTTAGATGTCTCTTTCTTCAGACATTAGAATATTTCTTCCTGAACAGGCTGAGTGAAAATTTGGTACATCTCGTATAAAAAATCCTAATCCATAGTCTGGAAGGCAAGAATGAGTTTCAGCACTGCAGGTTCTTCACACAGGATATGCTGCCCTGGATCCCTCCTCATTGGCAGCTCATTCATTACAGCTCGTGTTTTCTCATATGAGTACTGGCACTAGTTCCTTCGGATCTGTACTGGTTGCAAGTACCATCAGTGTAGGAGCTGTGTTTTTTAAGGCTCTAAATTTTGTAATCCCAGATGCGTTGGGGTTTTTCTATTTAGAAAATTCCCCAGGTCATAATGCTCTCATTGTTCTCAGTAGGGAACCTTAATTGCAGAGCTAGTTGGATAAGAGTTGGATTAGCTGGCAGAGTGTTGTCTGGGAAATCTTTCAGCTGTGCAATGTTATCGCTTCCCCTACGTCCCCCCGCCCCCACCCCTGAGGATTCCTAGCCTACTGCATTTGGTGAGATACATATGTTTTCCCCAGCTACAGGAGCTGCGAAGGGTTCCTCTGGGATATCTAAGTATAAATACCTAAGTGTGTCTTCAGTTGCTAGGTTATTTTTAGTCAATGGGTGGTTACCAAGTCATCTATAATTGTGCTGTTAAATGTGTCAGAGCAGCTACTGCAAAGCTAGGTGCTCCCTGTAACAGGTTCAATGTATTAGGTAAAATGTAAGAGGACAAACCCAACATTTCAGAACTGAGCTGTTCACAGATTTAAATTATATAAGGGGAGATTGCTTGATAAGCAGCTATGTTGAAGATAATCCATGAGTACAACATGGAGGGAGGAGCACGGTAACATACTTTGACCGTACATTCCATTGTATCTGTGATTGGCTTATTGTGTCACTTCAGATTAGTGTTTTGGGGGAATTTACCAGTGGTTCAAGGCATCAGAGTGGTCTTTCAGAACCTTTCACTTCTTCTTAGGCAGCTCCTATACAGCCTTTATCAGCAGTGGCCAAAAGCCATTACCAATCAGCGACTGCTATGTGGGAGAAAGTGCAATGAGTTCCCAATGAGCAACTGTCCACACGACATGAACTGCTGGCATAGTTCTTTCTCTAGAAATAAAAAAAAGAGGAAGAAAATCATACCTGAATAGAAAGTCACTAAGATGGTAGGAAGAAGACAAGAACAGCAAAATACTACAACTAAAAATCCAAAAGAAAAAAAACATGACTCAAAAAGAAAAATACTTCAGAAGTTCTAAGCAGACGTGATACACTGTAACAAGGAAATCACACATTGGTTAATCTGAAATATTTAGGCTGTGCTATCCCTCTTATGAAACTGCCACTATGAGAAAGAACTGAAAACAGGCTTTGGTCTGTCAAAGATTATTAAAGATATATTAACATATCACCTAATTGGGTGAGTCAAGGAAAAACAAAGTGAAACTTCTAGGTGGTCAGATGGGTGTGTATTTGTGGTTCTTATGGTGGCTGAATCATGTCACTAACTAGAGATTAACAGAGTTAATCTCTTTAGAGATTAATTTCTGCTCCAGTGGCACTTGACCAGCATAAGCTGAAGATCTGTGATAAAATTTTGAGGACTGCTGTAGTTGTGACTAGCTCAATAGCAAAGAAATGTGAACTGCACATTGGCATGCAGAGAACAGTGGGAAAAAATATTTAAAGGTTGCAAAAACTAATTGGTGGAAATATATCCATCTGTATTCATTACTATATATTCAATATACCATCTATTTTCGTTAGACTCAAAATGGAAAAAGATTTATAATGCCACTTCAGGCATATGTGAAAAACGAACTGGGTGAATTTCAACAAAATAAAATGTTAAACTTAGCATCAGGAGAAACATTCCAGCTGAGAGAACCACTGGGCTGGAATAATCGCCTCCGGTGACTGGTGACATACTATTGCCTGAGTAACTCGAAAGTAACAAAAATGAAATCCAGTGGGCATTGGCGAAGGTTTAGTCTAGATGACCTAATAATAGATATCGTCTGCTCTATTTTTTGTGGTTCAAAGCCAGTAGTAGTTTCCAAATTCATTAATGAAAATGGGCTAATGTCATCTCTTGTGCTACTGCATTTAGATCTGCATTGGCCGCGCATAATTTTGGGATTTATTGCATGAACAGGAATAAAATAATTATGCAAAAGGTGTTTGACACAACTGAAAATACTAGGGACTTAGTTATAGGTATCTAGACAACAATCTGAACATGATTGTGTTCCAGGAATTTTTGCATGTTTTTATTTATAAAATATCTCTATAGTGAAGAATAAATCTTAAATTTGGGAGAATCTTTCCACAGAATTAAATGCAGAGTATAGGTGATATTTTTAAAGCTCTAGAATTGAGCAAAGGCTGCTGTCTTTGCTACAGAGTTCCAGTTTTAGCAATTTTGTAGAACTAGATTGAAGTTTTGGTGAAAAGAAAAAATGAGCTCTATTTCCAAAAAAAAAAAAAGAACACACATTTGGAAATTATGCTCTTCGTTTTTGTGGTGTTTTCCCATAAGAACTCAGAACTTATATCTCACACACATTTGCTCTGGCTCCTTGACCATCAGGAAAACGCATTCCTCACTACTTTTCCCAGCTGCAGCTGTCCTGTTTTGGAAATGTCTTCCAAGGCCATCATGATTCTTTACCAGCTTTCAGGTGCTCAGCATTTCTCCTTTAACATTAAAACACAACTGGGAGAGTTCCTGTGGAGCTCCCTGGCAGGAGCTACTGCTGGGACAACAGCCTCTATATTGCTGGAGATGTATGGGGTTAGAGATCTGGCAAAAACCCGAACATTCACAGTGAGACAGTTCTGTAAATCAGTCTTGGCCTAAGCAGCCTGTAAGTTGTTTGATAGGTATTATTTCATTAGCTGGGGATGCAAATCTTAATAGGCTGAAAGACTGGGGCAAATTTTTGTCAGTGGAATTTATTCAGAAAAGTCTTCCAGAGAAGTCTACACTGGTAACTTGAGATATCTTCAATATTTTATAAATCTTTATGCAGGTGACAAGTGAAGAAATTGAAGATGGATGTTTTTGAATAGGACTCACCCTATTTGAAAGGTCCAAAGCTATTTAGAAAATACAGAAAACACACTGAACCATATTTAGTACAGCAAGTGGCGTTGCCAGGTACCAGTGTCCTCTCAAATGGGAAGTCTTCTGGAATCCCTTGTTGCTATGAGACTAAATATCTGTACAGTGTGAGCACTGAACCAGATTTTGCTCCCACTTACACTAGTGTGCATGTAGAGTGACTCCCCTGTGGCTGGGAAGCACAGTGCCGCATTCTGATGTCTCGCTTACAAAAGGGTTGACCCAAAGTCCACGGAAGCCCAGCAGTATTCATCTAATTCAGAAGTTCAAAGAAGTAAGACTAGTTTAAAATGGGAGAAGGGCAATCATCTTGCATCTCAAAAGGGCAAGCAATTTGGGGATTTTGACCCATTGACAGTGGGTTTCATGTGCTTTTTAGTCAAAAGGAAAGCGATGTGTAAGATTTTGCATAGGGAATCCTCTTCAAACTTAGCATGTTCAAACTGAAAAATACATACTGCTTATCCTGGACTGCATAAACTCTTAAGTTTAAAACACTTTCAAAATGCACTTATTTGTGGATTTAAAAGCTGCTATGTCAGGGTGCTTTTTTAATGTTTGCTTAAGTATAAAATGTATGTATTTTCCTTAGCTACTTGACACTTTTTTTCTTTCACCTAGAAGACAAGTAAACAAACAAAGCCCAACTTGAACTGCTCCCAAGCATGGCCAATTTCTCACCAAAGTGTACATTTCAGAATGAAAGATTTACAGTGGAATATCTCTAGTGTAGCTATGACATTGCTTTAACATTGCATGGCTGTAATCTTCAAATACAGTAAATGCAATAAATGGGTTTATAGGGATTTGTGTGAAGTTTAAAATTCAAAAGATAGTTGTTTTTAATGTTTCTTTGCACTATCAGCAAAAAACCAAAAAGAGCAGGGATGAACTTAACACACATCATCAAGAAGAAAGGGGATGTTTGCCCAAAGAAAATACTGGTCTTTTATTAAACTGTCGTTTCAAGTAGCTGGAAACCCACCTTTTTTATTTTTTTTTTCTTCAAATTAAGGAAATAATCAAATATTAAGTATTTAAAAAAAAGAAATGCAAACCTGTAACCAAAGAACTATGAAAACAAAGCTCTTAGGGTGCTAGTATTGCCTTACTTGGTTTATGTCCTCAAAACTGTGGATGCGCTTTCATGCCTACCCCGGATAAACGGGGGTAACGGGGGCCTCCGGTGCGTTACCATCTCTTGCGAACGGAGCGCAGTAAATCCGCAGCCAGCCCTGAGGGCTACGGCAACTCTCAGCTCCTGGCGGAGCTGCACGAAGGGGAGGACACGCCGTGCCGTACCGTGTCCCCCCGTGTCGCCCCGTGTCGCCAAGGCCGCCCGGCGCTGCGGCCGCTTCCCGCCCGCAGCCTCCCGCGGTGCTGCGAACCGCACCTGCCCCGGCCCGGCCTCCTACGCTTTACCCTCCC
>VXAK01009136.1:18169-71321 GCA_013399435.1 Arenaria interpres
GATCGCTCATTAAGAGACTAGAATGTCTTATCTAACAAGGGTGATTTAATATTTTGAATGGTTTATGAGATTAGAGTGGTGTGAGCCTTGTTTGGAGAGGGACTACACAGCAATGTGAATTCAGCCTCAACTCATCTTGCTTAAAGTATAGAGGACTGGAGTAATCAGATCTCAAAACCACATGCTTAATCTGATGGGTAGATGTTTAGTAGCAAGCTGTGTAAAATAGGGTGATTTTCTGTAGATGTGCTGCAGCAGTTAAGTAGAGACAAGAGAATTCCAATACTTCTGTTATAACCAGATGATTATGGCTATAAACCAGAATTTTAGCATCACTTGTGCAGATTTAGTATATACTTATATATATGAATAGGGTGTCTGTTTATCACATTTTTCATAACTATCATTTTTTTCTGCCTTAGGCAAAAGTTCGCAATTATTGGTTACACTCTTGTTGGCACTTCTCTGTCAAAAGCATTTCGAGGAATTAGTGTCCCAATAGCAAAAATACTGCAGCACTTTCTTGAAAAGAATGCATTTATTACACATAATAACTTGGTTAAGGTTTATACTTAATATCTTTATTCTGTCACTTTTTACAGATTTAAGTATTTTAGCCTGCTCTAAAAGTATGGGAAAAGCTTTATGCATATTTTTTGAGTTCTTAGGGTGTACATTTTGACACTGAAAATAATAAGGAACATTATTCTATTTAGCTGTCTAATCCCGAACAACTCTGCTACTCCTCTGCTAATGTCTGAAAATGTTTACTGACAGTATACCCAAGATAATTTTTTCAGAGCTTTCTGAATAGCTTTATGAAGTTGGGAAAAAATAATGTTTATTGCTACGTAATACATTTTGAGGAAAAGAATTGCTCTTAAGAATGTAGGGAGAAAAAGTTTGGGTTTATGTCAGAGTTGTTTTTTTCAGTTTGTCCTTTTATGCTTAACCTGTGTCTCAAAACAGTAAGATACCTTGCTCACCAGATGTGCTGCATATGTTACCTATATATAGTAAAACTGAGTTGAGGACAATGTGTCCCAGCTGCAAATTTGCCTGCTTTTGAGGGGTTTATTACTTTTAACATACTCTAGTGCAATTCTTTTCTCCTGTTTGTCTTCTATACATTTTTTTCTCACGTTTGTGGAGAGGCAAAGATGAATGAGATTATTGGAGCAGCACATGAGGATAGAGAGAGGCACAGAATGCAGAAGTGGAAGTTTTCACTCCCCATCCAGGAAAGAGACTTGACAGTTAAAACCCCTAAGCTTGAATAAATGCTGCACAAGGAAAGAAAATGTGAAAGGTAACCAGTCTGTGAGGATTTTTTGCAATTTGTTATATTTTTATGGCAAATAAATAAAATTAAGAAGACCCAGTTCAGTGGCTGTTTGATAGTATGTGGCACAATGGGACTGAAGAAAAATGAGAGAAGGGCTAGCTTTGAGATAAAATAGCTTTGTATTTGAAAATTTTTGGTATTTTCAGAGGGGTTTGGTTTGTTTTGTTTTGTTGGGTTTTTTTGGGTTTTTTGTTTGTTTTTTTAAGATAGGATTAGAGAAGTATAGCAGTGAAAGGAAGCTATGCAGACCAAAGTTCTTAATAATTTTCTTTTTGGAGAGGCGAGAAAGATGTTCTCTATCTGGCATCTGCTGTGCCGGGATATACCAAGAGGGGGAGTCTGACAGTTTTCCTACCCACAGAAGGTAGTTTTGAAATATAATCTTTGGTTTTGGGTGACGAAAATGAAAGCAGTGTGTACCTTCATAGGGAAGCACAGCGTAGACAGTATAAACCCCCTAGCACCTCAAAAGGAATTAGTAAGAGATATTCAGTAGCCTTTTTATGACTGCCTGTTCTCATGCCCCAAGAGCACAAGCCAGGAATTATTGACCTTTCTTAGCATTTCTCAGGACTACCTGTTCTTAAAGGTAGTACCATAGATCAATGTGAGTCACGTTATACAAAAGTGTATGCTTTTTAGGTCTGTTGACTAATATTTATTTTTCTTGTTTCTTAGCAGGCATACACGGTGTCAAATATAAAACTGGAGTAAAAAAGAGACCACACTTAAGATTTTTTTGAACTGAATTTAAAAGAAGAGACTGAAAAAAAAGCCCATGTATTTAGATGTCATGAGTTCAGTATAGTATTGGTGAGAAAAGCCATAAATATCTTTAATTCACTAGTCAAATTATAGGTAAAATTATCATCTTCTAATATATATTTAAAAGTAACTTTTTGTAATGTTGTGAAGAAAAGATGCAACACAAGTTTCTGTACTAACGATAACAACAGTATTTATTTTCTGGTAGTATTTAGATGTCCCAGTTGGAATCAGTGGCTCAGCCGAGTACGACTGGCCAACTGGAGTGTATGTTCATACAAATCCAAGCCAGGGATCTATTCCATCCAGTATCTGGATTTTAGCAAAGATTTATTTTGCTCAGGAATTATATCCTCTTGCCACTTATAACCCATAGTGATAGAAGGTTCTGTTTAATAACAAAATCCGATTATTTGCTTAAATGTGCTTTTTATGCCTCTTCTAGAAATCCAACACAGTATAATGAATCTGCCTATTCATTATATTTTACCTTTGGCACTACATCAGTTCACAAGTAAATGCTAGTCAGAACAATAGATCTTCCTACTAATTGTTGTTAGTCTTATGAAAAGCAATGAGTAACGTGTTTGAAATATATCCAAACAGCAAATTAACATATAAATAACACAAAAAATAATGTGTAATGTATCAATACCTATTGAAATATTTCCTAAAAGCAGATGTTGTACTAATGTGTGTTTTCATATGAGTGATTTATAATTTTTGACTGTAAGGAGGAAGGTAGAAATTATGTTAAATCATCAGGTGAAAAATTGCATTTATAATAGGCCAGTATATTCTGGATCTCAGCTTCTTTCTAACATACCACAAGGCTATATGGCATTCCAAAGTCTAGATGTTTAATTGCAGTCACATGTGAGGAAAGATGTAGGCCAAATTTAGTGGATCCAAAAAGAACACAGGAAATAAGTGCATTTTTAGAAGACATGACCTAGAAAGTACTGAAGAGGCTAGAGTTATTGAGTTTGGAGAAGAGTTTTCAGTGGGTAAAATTCAGCCTTAAAAGTGACAAACTTAGTTCTGTAAAGTTGAAAGATTACAAGAAGCAATGAGTGCAAACTGATTCGAGGGACATTTAGGTTAGACATTAGGAAGGATTGCGGCAAGGCAAATTTGTGCTGTGCATCAAGGAAGACTTGCCAATGGCAAGAACAGTTAAGCATTGGAATAGATTTTCTTGGGAACCCGTGAAACAGGAGAGTTTACTTTCAGGTTAAAATATTGTCTGTTGGGAATAATATCGTCAAGTTGAAGCCAACAGACAGACCAGGTGACCTCTTGAAGTCCCTTGAAGTCTTATCCTCCAAAATGTGCGCTTACCTGAAACTTGCTTAGAAAGATGAAAGATATTTAAACATCTGACTTCAGCCAGTATTCTATTGACTGCTGGAATGAATAGGCTCATGAGAAGACACACTGGGATCTGAAAGTATTCAGGGGACAAATGAAACCTCAAGAAAACAACCAGTATTTTAAGTATTTTATTAGCTAAATCATGACACTTTCTATGCCACTTTTTGAGTTGCAGATGTAATTCATAAAAAAAAAAAAAAAAGAACAGAATCTCATTAGTTATGTAACTAAAGATCACTCTTTTAAGGGCTGTTTACCTTGCAAGCTCTTTAGGACTTGAATTTGTCCGGAAGCAGGGCCTTGCTCTGTTCATTCTTCTTCGGATATAAAGAGCAATGAAATTAGAGTATCAGTATCATTCACTTCCTGGTATTTGTTATGGGATGAGGATTTGGCTTAAGGATTTTTAAGATCTGTCTGTCTGTTCTTGTTACCCCAGCATTTGGAGGGCTTATCTCCAGGTGGCCCTTTGGCTGCTCTGACCTCTGCTATGGGAAGCACAGAAGTAGCCCCACAACAGGATGAGCTGCAAATGGCTTCAGAGAGGTTCCCTGTCAACCTGTGTCTGTTTGGTGCTACTGGTGATTAAGAGCTCTGTGTTCATTTCTGTCTGTAATGGTGAGCACCTTGATGCAATACTGTCTGATTTTTATGATATCTGCATGGTTTAAATCCAATAGCAAAAGGAAAATTAGCAAATTGTGCTGACAGAAGATAAAAGCAGGAGAACGGTGGTCACTGCGCTGGGGCTGTGAAGTGTCACACTCCACAACTTGTACTTGGAGCAAGTCCTGTCTGGCATTTATTCATGTCTCTGGAACTGTTACATACTACAAAGTTGTTCGACTTAGAGGTCTAGAAGTGCTGGATGCTAGTTATTGTTTCCTTAAGCAGCATTAACATTTCTTTAAAGACAGGAAATAGGAAGGTTTTTAGAAGTTACTATATTGCAAGTTAAAATTTCTTTACCCCTTCACACTAGTTTGTCAAAAAGCACTCACATTTTATGTGGTTCTGTGGTGACTGCTAATTAGTCATGACAATGATGTTGTATGATATCTTTTGTATTTTGCTACAGTTTTTATTGTATTAAATTACATGGTTTTCTGCATAATTCTTTCAATACAAATTTATGGCTATAAGGAAGGAAAAAACCAAACCGCTGCTCCGTTTTTCAGAGTTGCACGTTTTGGAAATGTGAATCAGGGAATAGATTTAGCTTCAAGAGAACCAAGCAGTTGTTTGAAACGGTCACTGCTTGAGTATCACCTTGCTTACAGCTATGAACTAATTGAGATTAAACTAAAATGATTGTGAAATGCTTCCTTTTCCTGTGCATCGGCAGTTCACACTATCTGTTAATGCTTTAAAAGTATTATTTAGTCATTAAAAAAAATGGATGTGCTTCTGGGTTCCTCTTTTGTTCTAGCTTTTGCCTTTGTTTTTCTAAATCCATGCTGGTAGATGAAGTAAACAGTCTTCAGCTGTTGTAAGCATTTTTGCATGCTTGGCTATAAAACTATATAGATTGTACCAGATGCTGCCTTAACTTATTTTATAGAATTATAATGGATGCTGATGAGTCTTATAGAGTCAAGCCTTTAAAGATAAAAATCCCTTTGCTGTGTGTTGTTTTTTTTTTGTAGTATATAGTAATTGCTCTGTTTTATTAGATCTTTTTACCTTTCCATTATTCTGACTAACACTTTAGTAAAACCTTTTATATTTTAATATTATAAGAGGTTTTATGTCTTCCTTAAAGACTACAACAACATTTAAAATGTATTTTACATGTTATTTAGGTAATAAGTGACATGATTTTCAAGTGGGCTGAAGACCCAAGAACTCCCATTGCCTGCAATTAGAGATTGTGAGATAAAACATATGGCTTGAGCATTTTCTTGGCCATGTCCACTTACAAATTTCATGCCAAGGCACAACAGGTTTATTGTTATTACTGGTTAATTCATAACTAGACAAATAGCCATTTGTTGTGGTATATATACATCACCTGTACTGTTAATTATTTATAAAAAATGCATTGTAAGATCAGTGTATAAAATAGTAGCAATTTTTCCTTTTTATTGCACTTTCCTAAGCCCAAAAGCATTTTGCGAGCTACATATGGCTTTTCATTTTTAAGTAAACTATCTCCGGTAACAGCCTTCAGAAAGTAATCTGTCAGGTATGAAAGTCAAAGGAACCAATGCGATTAAAGAAAATGAGTGCACTATTTGATGTTAGGAATGAAATCTTTTCTTCATTTGAGTTGATGGTGAACTTCTTGCTGTTTTCAATGAGGCCCAACTTTTAGCTGTGTTGGGCAGCGCAAGGTTCTGCTTTGGTATATTTTTGCTTTAGTTTGCTGACTTGGGAAAGCATCCTTTCCTATCTGTAAGATGTGTGAGGTAAATGACTTTGAAAGATAACTCTTACTGAAGCTCTTTTCTGGGCAGGTTCTGTTTCATACTCCAGTTCCTTGTCTCCTACTCAGTGCCACCAGGAACTGGAGTTCCTGTCTTGTTACTGGTAAAATGAGGTTATTTTCCTTATTCCACAGATGTTGGAAGCTAGGTATGGCTATTGTATAACTACATGCTCTAATGCAGTGAATTATTAGTGTTAGTAGTATGTGCTTCTGTTTAATTATGTACTGAGGCCTTACCTAGAGCCAGAACTGTACTCTTGCAGTCACTTAACAAATCTAGAGATGCCTGCAGTTCACTGAAGAAGTGCAGGAAAAAGATCATTAAATTATACATGAACAAGTAGTTAAAATAACAGAAGTTATGAACTATCATTTCTTCTCAATGTCTCTTCACAAGCTTAGTGCTTCTCTCCAGCTAGAATTGCCTAATTTCTTCAGTGGTCCTTGTCGACTTCTGGCACGCTCCTTCTGCCTTCTGTCCTGCACGCTCTCCCAGATGAATGCAGCTTCATTCCCCGACACGTGTGGGAACCTGGGCAAAAATGGAGATAGATGATCAAGGGATTTGTTATGATTCTAAACATTGTGCTTTTCGTCCCTAATGGTTTGGAAGGGACCGCTTTGCCTGTATGTTTGTATAACTATATATATAGCCTTGACTGTCCCTCTACCCATTATAAAATTCTTCCAGTCTGATTTTTTAGGTTACAGTGTCACTGGCCATATGATCTAGTTCATTGAGCATTAGGGCGTTGTATATTAGCTAATGAATTAGAAGTTTTCTGATTTAGTTTTGTTAGGATACAGTCTGAAAATTTTCTTTTCTAGTACTGACTCAGTACTAAGATGATCAAGGAACTTGCGCCTATTTTATAATTACTTCCTCTTTGAGAGGCAGGAATTTTTCACTAGATGACTCATTTGCAAACTTCCAGGCAGCTGGTTCCTTAGGAAGCCAGTACAGATCATGGAATCATAGAATGGTTTGGAAGGGACCTTAAGGATCATCTAGTTCCAACCTCCCCGCCATGGGTAGGGACACCTTCCACTAGGCCAGGTTGCTTAGATGCCAGCACTGCAGTGACCAAGTCTGTATGTAGTTAAGCTCACATATTTGTGCACGCATTTTATTGTAGTGTTACCCTTTTAAGTTTTCTTCATCAGTTTTGTGAACTCTATATGGTGAGAGCTAAAATGCATTAGATTTGTAATAATTCTTAATATTAAACCCAGCTCATAAAAATTAGGTATGTTTAGTAATTTGCATTATGGTGTAAAATGAATGTAAAGTCTATTTGTTATCGGCATTTTAATGAGTAGTTCGAAAATTATTTTCAGTTCACAAAATGAGTTTTGCAAACCTCCCTTTTTCAGCAGATAAATGATGGAAATCAAATTAAAACCCGAGCTTGTTTCTCAGATTCATTCTGACACTATGACTTTCTGACATGATGTTGAAGGTGTCAGATCTATCTCTAGGCTTATAAAATTCCTGTTCACTGTAAGGGGAGCTGCAGACACCTGTGCATCTTTGAGCAGGCAGGTTCTTGAATTCAGTAAAGATGCCCAGTACTAGAGTGGCATGTCAAAACACAATTTTCTTCCTAAGGAAACAGAGCAATCATATTCTATTCCCCACCTTTTTTTTTTTAATTCTTTTAGGAGAACACAGTAACATTTCAATGGAATTAGCAGTAGAAAGAGCGCAAAAAGGGCTGCAATTTGCAGCATACTTTCATTTTCTAATAGTTTATAATTATAAAAGCCAAACAGAGCAACCTTTGCCATAGAACTACTCATTTGTTTGATTGCTTTCTCCTGCATTTATTTATGGTTTAAACGTGGTCAAGGTTAAGCAGAGATGTGGTTAGTAACTGTGATTTAATCATGACTTCTTCTCACTACAGCTTTTTTAATATGAACTGTAGCTATTTAAAGTAAAAAGAGCTATTCTGAATCCATGTACGAGAAAAGATTATGCACAAGCACAAAGGAAATAAAGAGTTTGTAATTAAGCCTCCTTGTTAATTTACATTTGGAAAAAACAAAATGTTGCCATTCTAAAATGTAGTTTGCAAAATTTTTCCAAATCTCATGTATTAGACTGAGGAAAATCCTAACGTGCGTGATAAGTTTCTCAAGTTTTGTAAACAAGGAAGAGCATAATTCTGTGCATTTGTGCAAAACATAATAAAATATGAAGGCATTGGTAAGTTATGCAAACTGAGTCTTTTCCAATCAGTTTCCTAATTATGCTGTTCCTAAGATAATTGTTGTTTGGGTTTTTTCCTAAAAAATAGTAAAATATGTAGCTGCTTTTTGGTATTAAAATTTGCTGCAGCTCTGTTGTTGTTCAGCAATTGCCCTTTTAGCATTGATGATTTTTAAGCATGTGGGGCAGTATATTCTGTCTTTTTTAGTAAATTTCTTTTTAATTCACTAATTCCTTTTTTTTTCTAGAACAAATTTTCTGGTAATATTTTCTGTATGAAACAGAGGTTTGCTAAACAGACGAAAAGACAGAATTAACAGCGAGATCAGTTTTTGCTGCTTAAAAAGGCCACTTTTGTTACTGTGCACTATGAATATTGTAAACTCTAGTTCGGAGTGCCATGGACTGCCCTGTTAGCTTTCTAACTCCATGTGCAGCCATACTGACAAATTGCTTTTATGCAGCAATTTGCAGGGTCAGTTGTTTAACTAGTTAATTTACTGCATATCTCAAGTCTCAGCAGACAGCCAGTTTTTATTTTCAGTGTTATTTATATATTTTCTACTTTTTAAGAAATGTGTATGAAATAATAATATTTGCCCCCAATCATCATCTAATGCTTTCTGAATATCATTGTGCTGGGTCTAGCTCTACTGATGATGATCAGTGACCTTTTGATTCATTAGACGTCTGAGCTATTTAACTTTTTAAGGTGAAGTTTTTGCTGACACATGAGTATTACAGCTTGAATAATTCTTCTGTTCTGGTATGTTAGATTTAAAAATAGATCTCATTTTTGAATATGTTAAACGTAATAACAGAAACTACTTATCACTAGACAGCACTGAGGTATTCCACCATTTTTCAGCCCTGTTGCAAGTCTCCTTTTCATTATAAATTATTAAATTATTATATAAATTATAAATTTATTATATTATTTGTTGGTTTTGTTTTTGTTTTTTTTTAAGTAACTAACATTTAAGTTCTTTTCTATAGAATCATAAAAAAATAAGTCCAAAGCCCACAGCAGAGCTGAGTACACCTAAACCATTGCTCTGCTTTAAAATCTCTGATGATGGAGACTCTACAGCTTTCCTGGATTTTCATGCTGTACTCATCTATTATGTCTGCATTTACTCTGAGTGGTTGCTGTGATATCAATCATTTTGTCATGTGGGAAGGCTGGAGCAGAAAGTACACACACACACAGAGCTCTTTGAAATCCTAACATACTTAACCCAATTAAATCATAAATGTAGTACTTTATGTATAATTGCTGGATTGCAGTTGCAGAATGTGATGAACGGCAAATGAAAAAGCAGTGTTCACTCACTGCCAGAGAGGAGGGAGGACCTGCTGGGGACACTGAGGATCAACAGTGTGGCATCCCTAACTGGCCACCTCTGTGTTTGCACCTCATAGATGGGTGTTTTACACGTGAGATACATGTTCCTTATTTTCCTTTTTATCTGGTTCTACCAAACTCCCAAGGCTGCATTCCTTCAGTAACAAGTAACCGACTGAGATCTGTGTTTATACCCCCTGCCTCTGCCGTCATCATGTGCTTACACCCTGGGGGGATCCTACCCCACAGCACTGCAGCATCAAAATGTCTTCTGGTAACCGCCCTTCATGCTCTTCCTCTGCTTTTCCCAAATAGTCCACAGACCACTCATGATTTTAGAGTTTTCCAAGGATTGCTATTTAATGATATTGCAGAGTCCATGTATGTCACTGTTTAGGAGTAGCATTCGTGAAGCTCTTGACCACCTACTGTGGTTGCTTGACTTGCTACATGTCTTTAGAACACAGTTCATAGCAATGCATTCTATATTGAGACATGTCTTTCTTGTGTTGCTTTGCTTTTTACTGAAAGGTAAATGTATAAGGGGGAAGAATTTTTATTGTTTGTTTTTTTTTTCCTGTTTTAAAAATACACGAATTCCTCTTTGTTTGAGGTAGAGAAGTCATTCAAAGAAGTACACCTTGCTCTCCAGCGGTATGATTTCTGACAGTTTTGAAGGCAGTCAGTGGGAAACCTCTGTCCAATGGGAGAAAACTGGGAAATACTAGCATAAAAAGTCAGGTTTTAAATCCATTTTTATGTAAACATTTGGTTCTTGGAAGCATTTAGGACACACAGTTGCTGCTGTTGTCAATCTTGAGTATTTTTGAAAATCATCCATCTCTAATTGCTACTCTGTGAAGTCTATCTTTGTGTTTCTCTTTTCAAAAGTCTTGGCAAGTATATAGCTTATTTCTGTATGACAGAGATGGTATTTAATTTGTATGTTAGAGAGCAAAATCTATGAGGAAATGTTCCTTGCATACATTTAATTAATGCATTTTTGTATGTCAGGGTGCTGGAAGGGCCATTGGCTCCCTGGGGTTGGGGTACAGGGGGTGTTAGGTGTCCCCAGGAGACCCGACTGGGGAGGGCTGGGCAGCCAGGGCCTGTCCCACCTCAGCCAGAAGCAGGGCAGCCAGGGGCATCCACAGCCCTGTGGATCAGGCACCTCCACGGGGATGGGGACAGGCTGACACCAGTCATGGCCCCACGGGTGGGCCTGGCTTGGTGGGGCCCATGGCTGGGCAGGTCAGGGCTGTGGGGAGCTGGGACAGGCCTTGCTGTAGAGTCCCTGGGGTGGAAGGGGATCTTGGGCCATGGGCAGGTTGTGCTGGACAGGGGTATTAAGTCTTGCAAGGCCCTGACATTGTATCTGATTTTGCAGCTGGCCCAGTAAGAAAGTCACTTAAAGTATTATAAATACAGCATGAGAATACCAGCATGCATTGACACACTGATTTATTTTGCATATTATGTGGCAGACATATCCTCATGTTTTAAAGACCACGGACACTACTTCACGGATATAAGAATGGGTCCTGAACAAGTTCAAATCTGGACTGGCAGCTGAAAAGAACATGAGTCCTGTGCTTAGGATGATAGATATGGTGCTGCTTGATGTCAGTACTTCAGGGAAACACCACTTCTTCAGAAAGATAGAACAGGAGTCTGAAAGAGGAGGGCTAATACTGAATTGAACTGTAGTGGACTTTCTGTAAGTCATCAATGACATACCAGTTTGGTCCTCCTTCTCTGTACCGTGCACAATGAGAAGTTTGTTGCATTTTAGTAGTACCTCAAAATTTAGAAAGGCATGAAGTTGTGTTCTGTTGATGTGAGTTTTTGAAGTATCTTGCGATATTTCTCAGAAGGCAATATTATACCACTGCAGGATACTTTTAAACTTGTCCTTTCATCTCCTTTTCAGTTTCCTTTCTTCCACCTGATGTTCCAGCTATAGAATAACATTGAATATGGGATATCATAGTTGATCTACAGCAATGGACTGTGTTGCCATGACATAGAGTTTAAGAATCATTCTAGTATCACACAGAAGGAGATGCTCAGATATAATGAAAAGATGTAGTTATACACAGTAATCTTAAAACAAGTTGTAGAAATCAGGAGCAAACTGTTCGTGGTCAAATTGCCTTTTCCTCTATCTATATTATTTACTATGAAGTTACAACAATATGACTTGCATCCCCACAAGTAAAGTAATACTTTCCTGTATTTGTGAATGTGACAGAGTAGCTCATATTTTAGATATTGTCATGCTTGAATGATGTATAAACATATTGATTCATTTGAACTGCAGTAATACAAAGTGTCCTTTGTGTTCCTGTATGCAAAAGCCAAGCTGCTGTGTCAATGAAACCCACTTGTCCTTCTGTGGGATAATTTCCGTAGTTTGCAATTATGATTTCTCTTCTCAAATGACATTTGATAGCGTTAGGATGTGCTGCTGGTAAGTCAATAACCAGAACTATTTTCTAACCCATCCAGCTAGAACAGTGTGTATTCTTTTTAAATTCTGCAAGTATCTCAGAAGGTGTCTCTGTACAGATATGTGCAATGAATCTTTACTGGTGAAACAGTAGTTGTCTTTCCCTCACCGCTCCACTATGAAGGCTTTACTTTGTATTTCGGTTAGATCACAATCCCAGCTGTCCTGGAGCTTTGTGAAGCTTATGTACAGTTCTGAGGCTTGAGAGGCTTAAATGTACATTCCTGGATGGTAGTCTGACCAAACTTGATTTAAGCTGCAAGAGTGATTGCTTGCAGCAGTGTGGATGGGCTGTACTTGTAAGAGAGCTTGCAAACATGTTCATTTACATCTCAGTATATAGAATGTGCTTTTGATTTTCAATTGTATATAATGACTGCAATTTGGATTTTGGATGAAAACAGGAAATGTTGTGACCACATAAAAGCCATACTTACTAAATCTTTAATTCAAACAAGTGATGACAGTTTTTTTTATGTTTTGGAACCCATGCTTCTTTTCATATTCTGTACAGGCAAAAAGATTCTTAGTTATATATCCATAGTGTTCAGCATCATGAAGGTTGAGTAAACATGTTTAAAGTTCTTGATTGTGCTCTGTGGTATTAGGTGTACATATACCGTGGATATGAAGGTGAAGAACATTTCATAAATCCAGTAAGCAAGGGACTTGAATATTCTTCCTAAATGCTTATTAGTATATGTCATTAGTTTTAAGGAACTTTGTTTTTCAAAGGTTTGTAACAAGAGGTGGAAGATGGAGAATAATTATACCCCTGTCAGCGAGTCAAAGACAATTGCTGCCTATCAGCCAGTAATGGTAAATTTTGAGCTTGCAGACTGAAGCATTTGTTGGCAAAAAGCTGCTTCAGCCCTAACTATATGTATTGCATGTTTCCTTATAAATGAAGAGTTAATAATCTTAAACACTGTAGGGCCCATCTGTCTTTTGATCAGCTCTGCGACTGTTCTGTTGCTCTAGTCCTTTTGCTCTCTTTTTTTCCCCTTCCCAACTTTTATTCATCTAACGATTGGAACTTCAATCATAGACTATAACAGCCAACTATGATATATTCTGTCTATAAACTGAGTTTGAAGGTGGGCTGTTTTTTTCCCCTTACTCCTATCATGGACTGTTTCAAAATTTCATTGCTTTTCTTACTGGAAATTTGATTTTTGTTGGCTTTCATTTATTTGCAGC
Organism: Arenaria interpres; assembly: GCA_013399435.1. Classification (NCBI taxonomy): domain Eukaryota; kingdom Metazoa; phylum Chordata; class Aves; order Charadriiformes; family Scolopacidae; genus Arenaria; species Arenaria interpres. The sequence continues at coordinate 31,348 of VXAK01009136.1, forward strand.
ATGTATCCATTTGTTATATTGCACTTTGCCTCCTTCCAGTGTTTATTCCTGCTGAAATCTTGAATATACCCATATTCCTTCTTAGCCTTTATTTTGCCACACAAAAGAAAAAAAGTTATTTTCCAGCATTACTTCAGAATGTGTATTTGCACTACACTTGTCATTACTTATTTCCCCCACAGACATTGGCTTGAAAAGATATAATCTGAATTTTAACTGTCTTGCAGTGGCATTGAGCACTAATGTTTATACTTGCCTCCCTCTTTTTAGCAGTAACTGTCCTGTTCCCATTTGTTAGGATGGCAGTTGTCCTTTTACAGCCCCATAACGGTGATAGTGTACAGTTTATCTGCTATCAGTTCATCATTTTAGTCCTTTTTCCTCCAATTTTTTCACATAAATTATTTTTAGTTTCTGCCTACTTGGTTTTCCACTTCATTGTTCTCATCCCACTTCTGTTAAACCCATCATCAGAAAGGCATTCAGTTTCTTCCTATGTTGTATTTTGAGCTCTTTCTGTATTAACAATGCCTCTGAAATTTGTGTCTCAGAATTCTTTTGAGCTTCTAATTTAGATGTACAATAAAAAGAATTCAGTAACCACATATGCAGTAACATTTTATTTTGCACATAAAAAAGCCCTAGGCCAAAACGCAAGATTTAAGATCTGATATGTGTTTAAGCTGGCATTTGGAGGTTAGATTTCCAAATTAAAACTGGTGCCTACATCTCTGAAGACTTGATCAAAAGTAATATAAGCTTGTATAACTAGCTAATTTTTTTTAAGGACTTGTATCTTATAAAATAATATTCGAGGCTTTCATAATTAAGTTCGAAAAACCATGTTCTTTTATCCTTTTTTTTTTTTTTTTTTTTAACGGAACTGAACTCATAGTGATTGGTTTAGCTATTGCAATTAATACTTAATGAATCACCTTTAATTTTATACTTTGTATTTCGTCGTCCTGTTTGTAGCTGTAAAACCAGTCAAAATGTGTGATGGTTTTCACTGAGTTGGCTTAGGCATAGTATCAGCAGAAGAATTTGTGGGGTTATTTGTTCTCTGACAGTTGCACAACAGGTTTTTTTTCTTTTTTTGATACCTGCTGTTTGAGAAATGTAGTTTGGAATTGCTACAGCTTTTACGTCTACAAAGAAAAGCTTAGTGTCTTGTGAATTTGACTGCAAATTTTACAGTGTATTAGGGATGTGGGCTTTTCAAGTTGATTTTGTATTTTTAAGTATTTTTACTGTAAACAGATGATCAGGGTGTAGGAGAAGAATAATTTTAGAGTTTCTCATGCTTCTATTTTTAAATGTAAGAACCCCTTTAAATTTAGGAGCCCCAAAAGACCCTACTGAATTAAGTGGAAATTATTAAACATAAATTGCAACAGAAAAGCTTTGAGGTTTGGTCATGAAATATCTGTCTTGATTTATAAAACAAAACAAAAGATTTTTAGCAATTGAATAGGTGAACGTAGATTCCCAAATACATACTGATTCCTAGGGAGGATTTTTTCACATTGCTCTCCTCTTACATTTGTGAAGGAACATCTCAACTTTCAGACCAGCATAAGTGGCTGCAAATAGTAATATTTTACTGGCTTTGGAGTGGAAGATTAGCTCAGTTACATGGTGTGAAACTCTAGTTTCTATTTTTTATAGGAACCACTTGCCTGACTTAATTTCACTCAAAGGTTAACAGACATTCATGATTCTTTTAGGTGAATCATGGCTTGGCTTTGAACCCAACTATATATCAAGGAAAAGTTTCTGATTTTATTCAACACCAGCATAAATTGAATGGTCTGAGATCCTGAGATGTTTAATCTTGAAATTCACTGCAGCATTTAGGGCTATGAACTCATGAACTACACCGAGCAAAGAAAAATATTGGTTTCCTGTTAGCTGTTTTCCATCTCTAATTCTCTCAGGCATTCTATCCTTTAATCTATGGACAGATCTCAAAATTCTGCCCCGGTCCCTTGTGTCAGAGTGATGAAGGTATTACCTCCTGCTGGCCCTTTTGTTGTATCATTTGCCCTCAGGAGAATTTCGGAGGCATGTGCTTTATAAATGGCATCTTCTATCTTTGGAAAATTGTTAATACACTTTTAAAAGGAACAGTCTTAACACCTTTACAGCACAGTGCAAACTATAAACTTGATTTAGATGGAAGTACATATTTTACTTAAGAAGGCAGTGTACCCTAGCTGCCTATGATCTGACTGTAAATTTCCAGGGTATTTTTAATACTATAAACTAAACTAGAATTGTGAATTTCTGAAAATGGAGTATTTTGGCTGAGTTGTGTGACCTCCTTTCATCTGTAAATACATCATTATTTAGATTGCTTCACAGTAATCGCTGATTAAGGATTTCTATTTTAGGCTGTGATTTTTTACTGTAATGTACGCTTCTCAAATACTGCAGGAAAAGCTGGAGATATCTTTATGCTTTTCAAATAGAGTTTTTTCTGTTGAAAACTTTGAAGGGAGAAAAAAAAAAAAGTAAAACTGTTATAGATTTTAAACCCTGCAAGTGTGATTTGTATATGCTATAACTCCTTCATTATTTACTAACTTGAGATGTTATAAATCTTATCCTTGGAATCAAAATATTCTGCTCAGTGGCTGCAGCAGTAGCAGCTCTTAGACAGCAAGTAGCGAGTTCAGCTGACAAGATTCTGGCTTGTGTTTCTCTGACACAAACATGGCTCATAGAAAATGGATACAGAGACCAATTCTGGCAGGAGTGGTAAAAGCTCGCAGAGGAAGAAGTTCTGCGCAGGTTGGAGAGCTGTGCAACTGATCTAAACACTGCTCAGCTGAGTCACCCAACAGGCTGGGTTAAAATTCCGCAAACGTAAATAAGATTTATCAGTTTCAGCAAGCAAACCTGCAGAATTTGATAAATGTCTACAAAAGACATTTTCAAAAGATAGCTAGAAAGCTTTCTTGGCCTGAAATTCAACCAGCTTTGAACTTATCTATATACTGTTTAATTAATGTCTTTGTGGAGCAACATTAAAATAATACTACGCTCTAATCCTCTAAGAAGTTAGGCTGTCTCGAACTACAGCTGAATTACATGCTGCATAAATTAAAATTTGCAGTGCACAGTATCTTTCTGGAGGTTTATTAAGTAGTGTGATTATGCAAAAATAGAAAAGTATGAAAATAGACGTTTCCGTATAATCATTACTGTGCTGTTATCTTCCATTTATTTGAACATTTAAGTCCATTTCCACTTAGAATTAGCATGTTTTCGTTCAATTATTTAATCTACTACTGTTAAGAAGACCATGCTTCACAGTTGGTGTCATACATCTGGATTTTTTTTCGAAATTCAATGTGCTTAATAGAGGGAAAAAAGTCATTTATTTCAACATGTCATTAATTTTCTCAATTTACTCTGCTTCTGGGTCAATAGAATAGGGTTTTCAACGTAGTGTAAACTAATTCCAGTCAGAAGAAAGTGATATTAACACAAATGATGTGTTTTTAAATATGAAATATTACCAAATACTCCATGTATTTAGTCTGTACAAGACTAGGCTTTGAATAAGTCTGAAATATAACTGGCATATTAACACTGCTCGTCGAGCAGAAAGAGGGAAAGACTGCCCTTCAGAGATGGGGGTTAATTTCATCTATACTGCCTGACGGTCTTCAGTTCGGCAGCTCCGTTTGGCCTGATGGAAGAGCGGAGGTGAGCCATCACCCTGTCCCCTGCCTGTCCCTGCCTGTCCTGGCCTGTCCCTGCCTGTCCCTGCCTCGGCACAGGGTGGGCTGGCTCACACTGCCACAGGCCTCCCAGGGAAGCAGGTGGCCAGAGCGAAGGGCTGCGGCACCTCTGCTGCCCTGCCAATAGTCTCCAGCAAAACATCGGCAGGTGGAAAAAAATCCACCCATGTAAATCCATTTCGTTGCTATGAAATCAATAGGGTTAGAAATTTGTCTCCCCTGGAGGGTTCCTTTTATTTGATGGTAAACAGAAAAAACTGACTCCAGGATATTAAGCTGAGCTTATCCTCCTTCTTCATTTAACTGTCATAGAAAAGCTGACTTCAGTCCCAGTGAAGCCAAGTATCCAGGGTCTTCCACGCAGGGGACAAGGACCTTGATTACTGCTGTAGGCCACAGAGGTCCACTTCCCATGACCTCTGTACTCCTCCTGCCAGGAACTCAGGCTGGTAGGGCAGCTGCTGAGATGTAAGCAAAGAAACCATCAACTGCTTGGAAAATCTGAAAGAATTACTGGCAGCCTAGGTTCTTCCACACTATGCGGGAAGGATGATGCATGTGGGGAAGGATCTTTCTATATGTAGATCTGAAACTGAATAATCTGAGAATGGTACTTATTTACTATTTCTTTCAGGAAAAAAAAAAAGAAAAGGTATTCACAGAGGCTGGTATCAGGCAAAGAAAGACACTTTGTTGCTATTTTTGCTATTTTGATGGTTATTTTTGGGAAGCATTAACTAGTAGATTTGAATATCTGTAAATATAGTGGTAGGAAAACATGAGCCTTTGCATCTGTTCTTAAGAGTCCAGCTGTGCACACACTGACACTGTGATTCATATGCTGACCTTAATTCATATTACAGTGCCCCTTGACAGTGTGCTAGCTGTGAACATGCACATGAAGTATAACAGGATCCGTCCTTGTGTGCTGTCAGGAAAATATGAAGCTTGTCAGCCTTCTTTTAGTTACCTTTGCATTGTCAGATACTGTAAACAAGGATATTCAATGTCACAAAGTATATAGATGATACTGATACAGTCCGTCAGCAAGATCTAATTGGTTCATGTTGGATCGGAATACTAATTGCATATAATATAACCAATTGGAGAGAGTGAGACAGAGTTTGTCATCATCTTTTTAAACTAGAGCTCACAGACAACTTCAGTGTATACACGTGAAATGGTAGTTATCTTTTCATTAGATGGAAATAAGATTAGAAGTTGTTGGAATGGAGCATTGCCAAAGTTTTCACCTTCTAATTTTTCCATTGGTATTCAATCTAAGAACTGAGGGAGCCCTGTTGTTTTTAAATTGTTTAAAAGACTAATTTCCAGTAAAAAATTCTAGATGAAAATGCTCACTAAACAAATTAAACTAGCAGATAACTTGATTTGCACCTGTTTGATTTTAATGGAAGGTAAGGACGTAGTTTTTTAGGTAAATGACCCATTTGGAGAAAAGGGATTTTTAATTTGGAATGAAATATTTTCTGAACTGGAAAAAAAAGGGGGGAGGGGGTAATATCAGAAACAACTGCAATATTATCATTACTGAGCACCAGGAACAGTCTTTTGAGCACAACTTAGTAATTGCTCATCCTTCTCTTCTTTCGGATCCATTGTAGGAAACAGTAGACACATGGGGACAACAGCCACCTTTCTGCACTACAGTTGGGTGTAGGGACACTGTGCCATCCAGCTTTCAGCTCAAAATGGCCAGAATAATGCAGTAAAATGATCGGTTTAGCGTTTCCCATGGTTATGTGCCTATCTGGGGAAGCTTCTTCTTTGGGCTGCGTATCCTGCCCTGCAGCACTCCAGTAACTTCAGCTCAGGGGAAGCCCTCGTTTGAGAATGTATCTTCAGGTCAGCTCACAGTCCCACCCCAAAGCCAGAGCATGCAACTTAGTAAAAATACTGCTTTTAATTTTGCTGAGAGATGAGTGGCAGTTTATGTTGCTCAAAGTAAGGATTTGTGCTTGAGAAAGCTGCACAGTAGCATCCAGCATGTGGATACTTATGTTATACTGGTGTTTTTGTTTCATGAAGAAGTACCGGTTTTTATGTATGGACATACATAGGCTTGTGTGAAAGATGGGGGAGGAAGACGAGGTCTTCTGCTTCTCAGAGCTCTGGCAAAGGTAGTGTTGAATTTTCACTGTTGTGGCATCTCATACAAAAATGATTTCAAAGCTCTTCCTGAATAGCAAGGACGTGATTCAATCCCTCAGTTCCTGCTTCTGTGCTTAGCTGAGCTGTATCTGGCATCTAGAAACTCTGCTTGCGTTTAACTTTTGTGCTGCACTGAAACTGAAATATGCTGTTTTACATTAGTTATGGTCTGTGGGTTGAGAGGAACAATGTCACTGTCACCAAAGGGTCTGCCCTAAAAATAGGCTGACATATCATGCTAAAAGGAAGACAAAGACAAGGCACGGGCAGATCGGTTAAACTGTTATTGCCCTGGATATCTGAATAAGGAGATCAGAAAGAGAAGAGAAAAGGAAGCATCTGTGTTCAAAGAGACAGGTGAGACCAGCCCATATATTCTGTGTTTAAAAAAAAAAAGTAATGTATCTGTATTTCATCACCAATTCCTCCTCCTAGTTGAAATTTTAGCTGCAGTTTGGTACTACACTAAATTTATTTGTTTATAGGATCAATCCCTTACTGTTGAAAAGGCGAAAGAGACTTAGGCTTTCAAATGTTGCAAAACCAACCCAAACGAGAACCAAAAATAGATGAGAGCTGATACGCTCTCTAAATAATCTGAGAGCTCTTTCACTGCAGATGCATGTTGACTGGCTGAGTAAATACCAAATAATTTCTTCCTAAGTAATATAACTCCCTCTATAGATAGAAAAATCTCAGTTTTTTTGGATAGCTAAATCTCTCTGTTGTTTTCTCTTCCTGAAGACTAGAACAAAAAGGTTGAGGATTTTAAGCATTGTTGTAGTCCACCTGATAATTTTCATATTACGTGCATTTACAGATTTTTTTTCAGCAGCTTAATGAAACAGAATGATTGCACCAGTGCTTACTTTGTAGTTTCAGTGAAGCATGTACAAGATGGATCAGGCAGATTGATACAGTCCCGCTATTAGCAAGAAATAACTTTAGCTGATAGATGGATTTATAACTATAATACTGTGTTGTGGATTTTTTTTTTTTTAAATCCATGATTCTTTATTACAAATGTTTCAAGAAACAGTCTTGGGTTTAAGGGAATGGATCTTGAATATATTAACATTACTTGTTTTACAAGTTTAAGCCTTATTGGTTATGCACACAGTATAGAGCATTTGGACCCACCACTGAGAGGCTTATAAATGTTTCACGTATGGCACCATGAGACCTTGTGTATGAGTTCAGATAACTTAGAGGTTGCTCTGTTTCACGCAGCCTTCTTGGAAGAAAGTATTAAGTCAGTGAGTATCAACATTACATACTGTGCTTTGTCCTTCCTTCCTTCTGACTCATGTGTTGTTAAAGCAGAACTTAGATTGGACTGGGTCTAGGGTTTCCCTTGTGTAAGCAGAGAGAATAATTAAACAGGCTCAGTTAATTAGTATTTGCGAGTTGTTCAGACCTTACAGTGATAAGGTCCATAAAAATGCCGAGATATAAAATAAAAATGATTTACTTGAAGGCTGTAATCCTCTCTGTCCTTTGTCAACATTTGTCCTGTGTAGACTGCTGTGGTTTAATAGCAATATAATATCTTCAGCAGCATTACTCTTTTGAAGAATTCAGAATACTTTATAATGAATGAACTAATTTTCACAATACCTTTTGAGGTTGGTGTATGTTTTTTTTCTGTATTATAACACTTTGAGAGCTTAAACTACAATATATGCAAGTGAGTTGTCCACAGGAGATCTATGCAGAGCAAAGAATAGAACACAGGCCTGTTGAAACTGTCACTGTCTGATTTTACTCCTTTGCTTTGCCTTGTGAGGAGAGCAATTAATGGTATCAGGTGGAGGCACTTGTAGTAAAGAAAGTGTAAGGAGCACTGGAGCATGGGGAATGTATGTGCACTTAGAGGTTCACCTAGAATTTGTGACTGTGCTTGTTTTGTTTACTTAAAAGTATAGCCTAAAAATCTGTGATACTAGTGATAATGTCTCATGCTAGAGTGTTTGTTCGTCATTCAGATTCGGTGTGGTTCAGATATGTCTTTACTGGATGTCAGACTGATGCTTTCAGAGGTGCCACCAGCCCTACAAGACTTAATATGAGCCTTTCTCAGGTGTTCCACCTGTGCTCTGTACACCCTTTGAGACCTCATACAGCGCTCAGGAGATCTCATTACTGCTGCAACTTAGCATCCTATTGACTCTTACAATTTTTGTATAAACCAAACTAGTATTAACAATGAAAAAAAGGTGCAAGAGGTGGAGCAGGAATCAGGCCCACCAGCTAGCTCTCTGTGCTGCTATCTGCCCGATTTATCTCATGGGTCATGCTGATCTCTCAAGAAGCTGGCACAGAACTGTAAAACTTTGTATATGCGCTGTCCATATTGCCAGTAAACCCTGTGGGATCAGACATGAGATAACCACCCACTGACTGATAATTTTCAAATGTGCAAGATAACCTTCGTGGCTCTTTGTGATGAATTGCCCTTGACATGAGGGAGGTTGCACATTTGTTTCTACTTCTGAATCGGAGCCCAGAAGCAAAAAGGAATTGTGCTCTGGAAACAGGCCATAACCAGGCTCGTGCCAGTCTGTAGCACAGCAGTTCTGCAGGGGGGCTGCTTCGTTATCGTTGTCATTACAGCTCATACTTTTCCCCTGGTTGGTGTCTCAGGAATCATGACAGCCTTGCTGGAGGCATTGCAGAGACGGCCTCAACAATCCCATGTGCACTCCACAACCTTATTGATCAGAGACAGTGTCTTCTACCTGTCTGAGGTCTACATGTCCCAGAATTCTGGTATTTTTTCCCCTGGAAACATAGATGAAATGAGCATGTATCATGTGAGGATACCCACCTGCTTTGCTGATATTGTTTACCTGAAAAAATTCTGATGAATTATGGTGTTCAGAAGGCCTTGAGTCACATCCTCAGCTCTTATTGGGTGCCCAGAGATGGAGTTTCTGGTAGCCAAAGGTTTGCTTTGAAAAGAACCTGTTCAGCCCATCCTGCCCTGCAAAGATACCTAGCCTTTTACTACAGTTAACAAAAGCAACTTTTTTCATGGACCTTCCAAGTAAATGCTTCCACTCCTTTCCCACTGCTACTGCTTTGATTATTTTAGATACTGTCAATAGAAGGAGGTTCCTCAGTCCCTGTTTGGGTGCTTTCCCTGTCCCACAGGCTCTGGATAGGCCAGCTTGTGAAGGTGTTCTGTCACCAGTAAAAGGAGAAATAAAAATCACCATGGCCCAGGCAGCATGTGGACATGGAGACTGTGAAGCTCCCTTCAGAGCTTGGCTGCCTGGGTTGGATCACTGCAAGTGCTGGAGTATTCCCTGTCATTAGATGGACACAGCTGTTACTCTAATTGTGATCTGCCTTGATGTTCTTGCTATAGTAATGTTTCCTGTGTCTTGGTGGAAGAACCTCTAGTTCTCTTCATATCAGGGCGGCTCTGCATGTTTTCGTGGTGATGCATCCTGGGTGGTCTTCCAGGGCAGAGGCTGCAAGGGCAGCATGGTCTGCGCTAATCCTGGTCCTCCATCTGAAAAAATTGCCCATAGGAAACCTGATGCAGGGTTGGCTTTTCTTGCTGTGTTTACTTGTGTGCTTTGATTGACTGGGAGGTTCTGCCATGCGTATGTTCCAAGTTTTTGCTGGATAAATGCAGTTTGTCTGTACAGACCCAAACCTGTTAGTTGAGGTGCTGTGGTGGAAGGAAAACATACTGGGTGAATGGATGATGTTCTCTTCGGGGCTTTAAGGATGTGTTAGTTGGAGACAAGGCTGAATCATGGAGGTGGGCAATCTCTTGCAGATGCTCTGCAGCTTGGCAGTATGCACAGCTGGAGGTTTGCTCTTGTGGTTGCCTCTCAAGACGCTCCTAGAGAGTAGTGCATATGCAGGCCATAGAGCTCAGTATATATGGAGGGCTGAAGAAAGAAAGAAGTGGATAGTAATACATAAGGATCAAGATAAAGAAGAACAAAAGGAAGATTATGCATTATGAAAAGCTCTGCCAAATCAGTCTTTTATTTCTGTGGCCCTCAAGAGTTAAAGGATACCATAATTCATGTATAATACAGTCTGCTTTACAGCTGAATACTTAATATTTTTATAAGGCAGCAAGTACTTTCAAACTGTCACATTTTCATAGAGTTACATGGGATTACATAGGAATCACTAAAAATTCCTTTATCAAATTAGTAAGTGTGTATCAGGATGGATGTGATGCTGACATGGGTAGATGTTCGTGCTTTTGAATCTGTCCCAGAAGTACTGTGGTCTCTACAGTAATGATGTAAAACTAGTTGGTGTATTGTATATCTGCCAAGAAACTGCTTTCATGCAGGATTTTGGTGGATTTTTTTCTGGTTTAGAGACTTATCTTGTCTCTACTGGAATTAGAATCTATACTGGAAGAAGGTCTAAAAGGTTCCAGAGCTTGAAATGATGTATTGTGCTTGGGACCTTTATTTCAAGAAGCAAATCAGAGAAATAATTTCTCTTGACACCGTATTTGGGATTAGACGTTAGCCCCAGTGAATGCTGCCTTTATTTCTTCTTGGATTGGTGTTAATATGTAATTGTCTTCTCACAGTTTATTTCCATTTATTTTGGGATGTCATGCTATCACCGAGATAATCTGGATCATGAACAGGAACAAGCCTCTGTTAGATGGCATGTACTTGGTATGTTTGCGCTATTGCAATTGCACATAGAAGTTTTGAAAATTAGTCAAGCTTCTGAATAGAAGATTCAAAAATACTATTTTTTTTTCCCTAAGGGCATTTTACTAGCTCCCATTTCTCTTTCAAACAGGGAGTTACTTTTAAGACTAAAATAAGAATATGCGGTGAACCAAAGTACATTTGTTTCTACTTAATTGGAAAATTTAGTTTTGAAGCATAATTAATATATTGCCAATATTTTTTTTTTTGCTTTTCATTAATCTGTAAAGAGTTTTTGATATATCTGGATGTGGTTTTCTAAATAGAATCTTGGCAGACTTCCACTGCAAGCTAGTTTTTACTGCTATTCATTAGCTGACTTATCAAAATAGTGTAATCAATGCCTGTCATAACATAAATACATGACCCTTTTGAGTAGTCCAAGTGGCTATCTTTGCTTCTCTCTGAAAGGAGTATAAATTCCTAAGGAAAACAGAAGGTCAGATTAACATTGGCAAACTTAGCTTCAATCAGTTTGTCTACATGGTATAGAAATATTGAATTTTTTTTAGAGGCTCATTTTTCATAATTTTCCTTGTAAGGTACNATGCGTTACTGAAAATTATTAGATTCTGCTGAGACAAAAATATAGCATGGCTTATGAACACACAGCAGTCAATGGATGTTACTGAACGAGATGTATGACTTCTGCTATAGAAATTTGAAATAATCTTCTGAAGTATCATATGTGCCTGAAAAAACTAAAAGAAGCTGCAGTTCTAAAAAGACACGTCTAACATTAAAACAAGCAGGATGCTGAGTTTTTATTAAATGAATTCCTTAAAAAGCTGAGGAGATGATTAATACATTGTTTTGATTTGAACTGCAGGATGACAGGGAAATGAACTGGATTCTTTGTAAGGTTTTTGTATCTGATCTATGATTCCGGTGGTCTTTGTAAGGTTTCACAAGATTGGTTTTTCTTCGGCTTACTTTTAAATTTTGGGGGGTAACTTCTCTACAATAGGAATTAAGTTGTGGGTTTTTTTAAATTGCTCAATGAAAGATCAGCTTTACTAATATATCTATGTGACATATTTTCACATGAAATCCAAATACAGGAATTTCATTTTGATATTATTTTGCTAGTTTGTGCATTTGTACGTAGATTTGGTGGATATAAATTGACTTCTGTAAAGTTACATGTTTTTAACTCTGAGGTGTCTATTAGGGTACCATCAGTAATTTTAGTGTAGCCTAGGTATTTGAGATTTTCTTTTGGTTATATGTGTCATATGATGTTATAATGAATGTCTCTCTGTGAAAAAAGAATGATCTCTTCAGCTGTAAAGATGTTTTATGAGAAGTACTTTCTGTAGATGTCTGAGGGGACTCTTAGAGGCATTTTAAAGCATGAGGTACTTAATATATCTCTAGAGAGCTTTGGTGGTGAAGACGCGTATTAAAATGTTTTAAATAAAATGCCAGACTCTTCCTAATAATTTTTTGCCAGCTGAATGTTGGGGTAGTTATGGAGAGAGAGACTGGTTAGTGAATAACCTTGAACCACTACTGCAGGAATTAAATACTGTAATTTTAGCCATAATATCTATATACAGCAACATTTCTGTGTTTTACTAATCTTGGATTATCTCTTTTTTTAACTGCTGAAAAACAAAATCAAAATACGGTACCCTGTGTGTATTGCAGACGTTTTAAAATGCAGCCAGAAGAAGTGGAAATTATATTTCATTTGTATTTGCTTTTAGTGCATATCTACAGCCAATAGAGAAATATATTTAAAATATTAGTAAAAAGGAAGCAAAGTGCGTGTCAGCAGCATGGAACACATCCTCAGAATTACACTCAAGGAGCTAAAAATGAATGAATCAAGAAAGTGAATTTTGGCTTGATAAAAGAATGTTTCTGCAGAGACTATCATTTAGATCTAACATATTCTTTGACTCTTTTTATGTAACTCTGTATTTTTTAAACTACTGAAAAACATGCTGTCTTGTTTAATTCTTTCTTTCTTTTGGTCTCATTGGCATAATCAGAGCAAAATGACTTTCTCTTAATAGAGCCTGACAATTCTGAATCTAACTTACTGCCGCTTTTTCTCAGCCTATCATCTCTATAATGGGACGAGGCAGTTGACTTTAACAAATTCTTATTTTATTACTTGTCTTATATCTTCTGTTGCTGTTATGCACAGTGGCATAAAATAGCTGATCAAATTGTGTTGAATAACATCACAAAATTGAAAGTTAGTGGCTTTCACAGTGTGAAACCAATAAAGAGCTGCAATATTTCTGTTCACATGACTGCACTACTACTGAGTTTTTAGGAACCTTCTTATATGTCTATTAGTATGCTCCATTTGGAGTAGCAACTTGTTATTGGGCTGTGTGATATCTACAATTAAAGTTTCAGTGTGATATGTTATAAGCTCGTGATTATCTCATTTATCTTAATTGCATAGGCATTACATTGCTAAAATAAAACATGCATTTATAAAGTCAGAATACATTCCTGAGGGCTTGTCAGAATATTGAATAACTTATTATATCTGTACTTTGATAACACAGAGTTCATGACATGCACATAAAATAGGGATTTTTTAATATTGCTGGTATGAGGACAGTTCATATTATGAAAGGAAATCATAAGAAATCACAGAAACTAGAGAAAATATTGAAATTTTTAGGAAGTTCTCCATAAGAAGTTCAGGGTTCCCTTTCTAAACATCCCTATAAAGATATGATTTGATTTTTAATTTTCACTGATCTTTTTTATGCAGCATAATTTCTATTTCAGAGGAAGCTGATATAGCTAGAAGGTTCTGTTCCCAATTTGAGACTGGAAAATTGGTTACGTTTTGAAATTTTATTGAAAGAAATTGAATTGATTAAAGCAAACAAGACTGGCTGGCAGGATGCTACACGAAATAGAAAACTCTTTACATTAATTTCTTTGGTTAGTGAGAAGTAGAGACATTCACGAGGCCATCATGGAAAAGTTCTTGGAGGTCTTCTTTGATGTTTCAAAACAAAGTTATTGCAATTTATTTTTTTTTATTAGAAAGCATTCTCTCTCTGTGAGTTACATTTCCCTTTTAGAAGACATTAGTTCATTGCATAGAAATGAAAAGAAAAATTGCATCTCATGTTTTTTTTTAACTTGAAAATAAGTGCTTGGAGTTCCCACCTTGCTCAGCAAAAATAGACAAGTAATAGTACATATGGCAGTGGGAGGCAGCAATCAGATACCATTGAAGTTTTCACACTGCAAACTTTGTCTGCTGCTTATGCCAAGGATCTAAAAAAGTCCAGAAGGATTTCCCAGGGATGTTTTTCTATTTTTTCTGGGTGTTTTTTTTTTTGTTGTTGTTGTTGGGTTTTTTTTTTCCAAAATGCATTACACAAAGGACACAAGAACTCATAGATATTTTTTTTAAAAAAATTTGACAACTTTTTACTTTGGATAAAAACCTCTAACAAAGACTTCATTTGAGACTGGTATTATTAGCTCCTATTTTTATGGGAACTGCAATTTCTAGGGACTTGAACATTTAGGCTCAATAAAGAAATATCCTAAAGCTTCTGTTATAGGTATCAGATAGGAAATGTACATGAACCTTTACCAGTTTATCTTCTCAAGTTTGAAGACATGCAGATCCAGTGCTGATGCTACACCTCCTGTCTTTGCCAATGTGCACAGGAGTGAAATTATTGCCTTTGTTTCAGTCTTGTTTTTTGCTATTTTGAGATCTCTCTCTGAAATTGAAACTTGCAAGTTTTGGACATCTACTGCTGGCATTTCTGTATAGTAACTGGAGTTATTTATAGAGCAAGAAGATTCAAGGGGGAAAAGGCAGTGGTAAAAGTTATGTTGAAACAAAGTATTTGGGAACCTCTTCCGTCCTTCTCTTCCAGAAATGATTAATGCCTTTAGAATAAGCAAAATGTTCCCTTAGTTCCATGGAAGTGAAAAGAGTTAGGTGAGATGTGCAGAGGGGGGTGCACTACACGTAAGGGGGAGTCTGATAGCAAGTCAGGATCTGGGGAACAGTAGCTCGGCTGAGCTCCTGGTGCACCACCTCTTTCACAGCTGGAAAGGGAGTAAAGATTTCCGGCATAATATTTGGGTTTCTCATTTATGGAAACTTTGCTCTTAGCTTTTCTCTGTTACTGTTCTTCTGGAGGGTTTGCCATTCTGCTCTGCTCACAGAGTGAGAGTTGAGTGTTGAGATGTAGCTGTCTGTATGTTTATGGAACTGTTTTAAAATACAAATCTGAATTTGGTCAACTTAATCCCTAAATTTAATCCTACCCTGAATACCAAGTATGTTTTTGGTGCTGGCAAATTGAAGAAAATCTGGGAACAGCAAGAAAGTAAATCAGAACAAGACCCCCTTCAGGCACTTTAGCACCGCCAGAGAAGGTGTCAGCTAGCTTATGCAAGCTAGATTTAACAGGATTTCTATACAGCCAGTGGTAGAAGTGACTAGGTGGATGTGTAAATTCATCAAGCTTCAGCAGAGGTGATCGAAAAAGAATACTAGGCATAGGCTGTAGGTCAGGCACCTCCCTGTTTAAATGCCTGCACTGGATTACTCAGCTGAGGTATAGGAGCAGACCCTGGGATAGCTTCTGGAAGAAGGATTTCTGTCTCTCTGCACGCTAGCTCAGAGCATCTTGCTGTTCACACTTCTCAGCCTGAGAAGGTATGATTTCTCACTGTGAAGGAGTAACTAAACCCCTAAAGGCACCCCTCGCACCTGTCAGAGCTGAACCTTAGTGGAACTAGGGGTTCAGGCATTTTTAAAGCAGAAAAGGCCTGTATAAAGGTTACTAGGTCTCAGCCTAGTGACTCAAGCAGTCAATTTTGGTCCCTGATCCTTCAGTGTCCATATGCAACACCTCAATCATTACATAAAATACCGAGGTTGTCCAGGGATTAGTTCTGATGAGAGAATTCATATCTATGGCTAGATGGAATACATATAGACTGTGCATCATTGTGCATTTTCCTATTGGTTAGTGTTTTCATGAATAGTTTCAGTTGAGATCTTAATATTTACATTCCAAAGCTTATACATATTGAATAGTAATATCTTTCTTTGTTAAAACAAACACAGTACATATCTTACATAGCATGAAAATAAAACTATTGTGACAGAAACTTTTATAACTATTTCAATGAGAGACAAGTAGTTAAATTAGGTAGTCCAGAGGATTGGTATTTAAAGTTATTAAAAAGCAGCACAGAGGAAAAAGTTAGAATACCACAACAAACTACAAAAACACCTTTTGACTAAACTAAATATGACCTACTGGAATTGACAACTCAATTGTCTTCCTGTTAGTGTCATACTGCACATTGCTCGTATGCAAACATGTAATTTCCCTCTCTCATCTGTAGTGTTCCTTTAATTATTAATATGATTCAGAACGGAGAGACTAACAGCAAAGCTGGTTTTTAATTATTTATGTGTCCTCATATCTTTGGGATATACAGGCCAGTAAAATGTACACAGGTTTTTCTGTCACTTTTCATTTATACATTCTAAATTAGAATTAGTTGCATATGGTAGTTCTGTACAGATGCGGTCAATACATTACAGAAAATTCTGCACAATGGATCCTGGCGTTAGGGACATGACTGTATCTAGGACTTTCTTATGGATGTAAGGTCTGGGTAATTTCACTAGAAATCTGAGGATTTTTGACAATTCCTTCTCTCTCGCTGTCAAATTCAGAACATTACTCCCTGAAGGTTGAATGAAAAGTGCTTCTATGTTTATGGTAAGTTAATGCTTTGCTGAGAGCATAAATTCATGAAAAGCTTTCCCAAACTCAATTTGTTACATTTTGTACTGCTTCCATAGTCTTGTAAAAGTTTGTTGCTACTCTTGTTGTAATTCTAACTTGGGGTTTCGTTTTTGTTTTCATCTAGGCAATATCTTGGGATAAAGCTTTTCCAGGGGATTTTTTAAATAACTATTTCCTATGCTAATCATAAGTGTTAATTATTTTATCTGAGATTTTTTTCTCTTGAACTAAAAGCAATGACTTTACACTCAAAATATTATTATGGGCAAAAGGGAACATACCATACACGCACCCAAGAATTTCCTACTGGTCTATTTAAAATCTTAACAATCTAATCAAAGGACAACAAGCAGGTTCAAAATCATGAATCTAAATAAATACAGAAAAGTATTTTTAATAAAAGTATTGAAATTTTTATACGGGAAATGTTGCTGATTTCTGCCGGTTTCTCAGGTATGCTCAAATTTCAGCATCTCTCTGGGTCAATGGTGTCAGTTTTCCTTAGGCAGAGAGGTGGGAGGAGGGATCATGAGGACATTATGGGATGCTTGTCTTTGCTGTGGATAATTCAAAGTTGGTTGAACTCCTCCCCCCTCAGCAGTGGGGCTTTCTCCTGGTTATTTCACATGCTTCCCAGGCTGCTGCCTTCTGGCTGTTCCCAGCTGAATGTGAGCATGGCCACACAGCCTCCCCAGGGGCTCTTTTTTTCTTAGACAACAACTAAGAAACTGTGTTTCCAGACCCTTTCCATGGTGGCACTGGCAGAGCTTAAGCTCAGCTAGGGAAGGCAAAAGGCCCCAAGGCAGGAGCTGAAACCAGTTGAGCCCAGCTCCAGCTAAGGTGAGGCCAGGTCATCACTGAGACCTCAGCTCAAGGCAGAGCCTGTGACACCACTAGAACAGCAAAAATCAGATTCCCTGGGCTGCAGTAGGCAAAAGCTACAAGTAAATTGTTATATCTGGTTACTTATATTCAAAAGAGACATTGAAGTCAACAGTCAAGTCTTTGAAGGCTCTGGAGGCTCATAATTTTGACTTGAGTGTTTTTTCTTTATGAAAGTGTCCTTGAAAATCAAGCTACTATCCTTTAGCATCTTAAAGCAATATGCAAATATATTGCCAAAGTTCAGAAGTAATTTGTTTCATAACACTTAATCTTATCTCTCCATGATGGCCTTATCTTGTGATCACATTTAATTCTTACTTTTTAGGAGGTCTCCTTTTTTCCTTTAATAGTGTATACTGTCCTCTCAGGTTAGTTAGATCTTTTGACATGCGCCTAGGAAAAAGCACAGTGATGTGAAAAGGCGGCCAGAAAGTGAAATGATAAACAAAGGTTTTAAAAGTTAAAATTGTGATTTACAGGAATGCATGACATTTTTTTGTGTGGAAATTTCCCTAAAATAATTTCTAATAAAACTAATCAGAGAGGCTACGGAAAAGATTCTACTTTCCCTACTGTTAAGAGGTATCCCATATGTATTCAGCACTTCGTAATCATGACGTTGTGATTCACAAGGGAGAGTGGCAAAGGGGCATGGCACATGTCTGTTCCTGGGGGACTCTGACTCTGAGTGACATGTTCCATGTCAAATTTTTTGCCTCCCAATTAGCGATGAGACCAATGTACAGAACAAGGAACTGGGTTGTTTTGAAAGAGAGAGATTATCTGTTGTCTAAAAAATTACAACAATTATATGTTCATCATCATTAGGTTTGACAAGGTAGAACTGAGGCTACGCTGACAGGGTCATTGAGAAATTTGCTTTGAGTTAAGTAGGACTAGTACGGCACTGTAGCTGGAATAAAGGAAGCCAAAGTAACCTGAATATAACTAATTGGGTATTCTGGTCCATTGTTTGGTGGCATCCGGCTTCCAAATCTGTGTTAGTTATTTTTGGAGTAATTTGGAGTTCAGGAACTTGAGAAAGCACAAGAGAAGGTGTAGGAAAAAAAGGGAAGACTTGCAGTCATGTGAAACAAGTCAGAAAATAAGTTTGGGAAGGTGTTGTACTCCTAGACCATCCATTGCCCAAAAAGAACACACATTATATGAAAAATAAAGAATTTTATTTTAAATATTAACAGTCTAATCCAAGAATTCTTATTAGTCCAGGTCTCATTATTACAGAAAAAGAGAAAATAAAACAGGGGAAAGAATACTAGTAAAAGAAAAATCTTGATAATAAATAAAGCAGTTATTATTATAAGCACACTTCCCACTACCTGCTGCCTTCAGTGGTGCTGCATTCATCCTTCCCATGCTTTTCTGCATCCTAAGGCTGTGGCTTCAGTTGTGGTGAGCCACCACAATCATGAGTGCTTTGCTGGGAGAGTATATCATACTCTGTGGTGTCTGTGGTGGGGGTTCCTTTGTCCTCTGCCAGGAGACTCGAATGTTAATGTTGATGGTTTCTTCTTCCTCACTCTAGTGTCCTCTTGGGACTACTGTTGTATGTTCCCTATCGTACATTGCACCTTTTTTGTACTCTTCAGTCTGTAAATCAATTGCAATGCAATCTATTGCATACAAAATGTCTAACACATTGGGTACTGTTCCTTATGCTCTTTGTTACAACAGCATCTGCAGACCAGTTCCTAGGTCTGCAGATGTCAGTACCTTTAACTGACCATTGGTGGGTTTTTTACAGCCCTGGAGTATTCAAGGGTCCACTTTCTTACTGTCTCATACATTTTCTCCTTCTAAGCTGCATCCTATGTTCCCGCTATTGACGCATCTGTTATCGTATCATGGCTGTATTTCTCTATATTATACCATTGCTCTATTGTGATAAATACTTCCTTCTTCAGAAAATTACTATTTGTTACCCCTGTCTGTAAAAATTATGATTATACCACACAATTATTCAAATACAAATTAGGCAGTAGTCACCTGAGCCTTAGAAAATCTCTGTTTCCACCAAAAGAAGTTAAGGCAAAGCTCCAGGCAGACCAAGACAAGTCCAGAGAAAGCAAGTCTGAGAGGTGTCAGTCCCAAGGCCATGCACAGGTAGTTGCAAAGACAGTGGGGCCTGTGGCTTGGCAGCAATATGGTGTTTAGTGGGCTACAGGGTGCGGAGGTTTAAAGCGAGGGATAAGTCTGTAAAGGAAAGGATGACAGAGAAGTAAGACTTGAGAAGGGTCTGCTGTTTCTCTTGTAGGAATAAGCAGTTACTTGACTGCTCGTAACCAGACTATTTTACCATTTTAGAGTGTTTCCTCTTTGCGATGCCACGGCATGAAGACTTTGCTGTTTAAAAGGTGATAAGAAAGTATCTTCACTGGAACAAATGCAGTCACTTCTGAATCTGTGTTGAACTCAGTTCAGTGATCGTTCTGGCTGCAGTTATGCACGCTTTCTGTCAGGCAGCGGGGCAATTTACTGCAAAATGTTCCAAATAATTTTGACAGAAAGGTGTTCTCCAAATTTATCTTACAAAAAGTGAGCTAGAAATTTTATAGTGCATTGGATTTCTGTAACCTTTTACAGAATAAAATAATCTATTTGAACTGGTCTTTTCTATCCTTGAAACAGGTGTTATGCACAAATGCCTACATACAAGAGATGGTAAAAAATAAATAGTGGTTTTTGGTCATTTAACTTAATCAGTTCTAAAGTATGAAATCTTAAAACATATTACAATGGGAACTTAGTTTTTTAGCATGCCTCTCCTGTTCTTCAGCAGAATGTAAGAGAACTCACTGAGGCATATTTTAGTTAAAAGGATAAGAGAAAGTCCTTGCACTGAACAGCTTCAAGTATGACTAGGCAAAAGATTTCAAGATCAGCAGAATAGGAATGTTAATAATCTCATTTTACAGCTGAGGGGACTGTGTTATAATTGGTTGCAGGAAAGTTGTCAAGCTTTACTTTAATTCATTGTTTTTGGAATAACATCTTGGCTTTTCCATACTGAGAGCTTTCTCTCCATCTGAGCAATTTCTTTAAAGCGTGTTTGTCGTCATATATTATGGGTCTGGGACAGTTGCCTGTGATTATATGATTGCTCATGAATGCTCTGCTAATGGTATTTTTCCTGAAGAAAAATATTGACTCATTTGTTTTGAACTCCTACTCCACCCACACGTAGTAGTGTAGAATTATGTAAATTTTGTAAATGAGAAAAGTAAAGTTCTACCAACTGTAATAATATTTATTTAAATATGGTTCACTCTTATTTCAGCTTGTTTGAATAATTGTTATGGAAGTCCTGTTGCAGCACATGTGAAGATCTAGGTTTCTATATTTGATCCTTAAAAATATTATCTTAGAAGAAATTGTAACACAACAGACTGTTGCCAGTAGAAGACCTTTTGGTTCTATTTAAACAAACCCAGTCTTACTTCCATTTATCAAATCTAGATTTTCTGTGTTTATTAACATTTGAAGCTTTTTAATTTTACATTTTAATTTATATTTTTTTATAAAACACCTAGACTTAAAATTTTATATTTTTATCAGATCAAGATTGGCAAAAGTAAGAAGGACTTTGTTATTACTGTTTTGTTTTTTTAATAGCAGATATGCTTGTGAAAAAATGGAAACGTAGCTACAAAGAATGAATTGCAGTCCATGCTATTCCAGGAGTGCATACAAAGCTTAAATGAATGTGCATTTAAGCTTCAATATAGGCGAAACTTTGGGAAACTGCTGCAGAAACTATCAAAGTCTTATCATGGCAATATTTTAAGAAACCCTATATTCTGTGAACCGGACTATGCAAGTCTGGAAATTTCTAGAAACTAACAAACTGAATGAACAAATAGAGAAAAAAAAAAAAAAAGCTTCAGTTTTGAAGTTTGTTTGGTTTTTTCATTGCTAAACTTTTCCTCGGCTTCATTGACAAATTGGTATTCTTGATTTTTGGTCCAGGTATTCCTGATATTCATGATTTTTGGTATTCCCAACTTTTTTGTTTCAATAGAGAACTAGCAAATCAATGAAAAAAATGTTGGTTTAAGTCATCTTGTTTTAGAAGTTAAAAATATTTTCAAGTTGAATTGCAGAATTGTTCAGAACATTGGCTTTCTATAGAATATAGGAATTGCAATGCTTTGTTTAAAGCTTGCAAGGATAAAATTTGGGCATATAGATCTCCTCCTTTTAACTCTTACATAGTTAAAAAGTTTACTTTTATCTCAGGAAATGTCTTTCTGATATATGGCTTTAATGCCTGAAGGGAATCAGCAGGTAGGAATCGCAGCAGGTGATAGAGGTATGATGGAGAAGATTGAAAAAGTGATTAGGGTTCTTAATTAGCAAGAATCTACAGGCTATAAATTAGTGCCAGCAGAAGTAATTAAGCTACTTTATTTGAATTTGGTGACAAGCATAACTAGTTTTAAGAGGCAAACTTAGTGTGACGATTAAAAGAAAATGATACTTGTTTGTGAGATGCGATGCAGATGTGTTTCAAACATTCAAAGACAAGCTCATTTTTTTCTGCTGTGATTAGAAGCTTCTTTTTGTTATTCATTACATGTTTTTTTCCTGTTCTGTTTCTTTTTTATATATGTACTATCTTTGCTTTATTTTTTCATGAGGACAGGTGTAAAGGATTTGGAGTCAGAGACATGTAGGGAATAACGCCTCTTCCTGGTTTACCTGCTTTTACATTCACTTTACATGTAAATGTCTCCTGGGTCCAGAAGAGCAAAGTATTCTTGGAAGATATTCTTGGTCAGAGCACCCAGTGGGTTTTCAAAGCTCTCTTGTGTTTCTGTTACACTGTTTCTGCATTCCTCCCACCAATTCTTTCTCTCCTTTTTTAGGAATATAAATAATCATTTTCAATAGGTTCCCTTTTTGCTTTTCTTGTATTGAAACTGTATTGTAATCCTACCATCTTATCTAACTATAGGTGATGGAAAGCTATATTAACAGTATCTTCTCTAATCACGTCTAAATGACCTCTCTTAGTACAATAGACTGGTGATTTCAGTGACCTTGCATTTAGCCTAGTTCAGATTTCTTGTTCATCATCCATGTGGCACAACTTATTGTTCACATTTTTGATTAGAGTCTTCTTGATGGATAATATATCTAGAGTTTGTTGAATCTGACTCTCAAGATGAGTCACTTTTACTCCTCCTCCCCCTCCTACTCCTCCTGACATTTCTGCATCAGAAGGAGTAATATTCTCTGACTCATTTTTTTTAGAGATCAAAGAGAATTCAGTCTGAGGAAACCATATCCACACGCATCAAACAGGAAACTTTCAGAATGTTAGAGCAACCTATTGAGCGCTTTTGTGGCCCCTTACTTTCTGGCTTCTGACAGCTTCCTAGGAACTTTTTTCCCCTCCTTATCTTTTTGCTTCAAGAATCAGTAGATCTGAAAAGCAGAGTGCTAAGGAGACTGTTCCCTTTGATTAATAAGTGAATATATTTGCTGTAGAGCCAAGAATGGAACATCTTGTAACTATTGGCAGCGTTACTAAAAGAATAAGTATCCTCGTGGAAGGAGGCAGAGCATAACGAGAGTTTTGATCAAGAGAAGACAGTCTTAGAAAGGCTTTCAAGAGTTGTTGCATTACTGTAAACAGCTATCTATTTTCTTCTGGACATGGTCCAGTGACTGCAGGAACTAAACAAGTCATTTTCAGGCTCATATGATTTTGAAACCGGACATTTTTTTTTAGCTACTTGACTTCCTTTCTTCCTTTCTGGCAGAGTCGGCCTGACTTTGTATGTCTGATGCCAGGAATGTGGCATTCATATTTTTTAGCTCAGGAGGTTTCCACTGCAAATCTGCATGAGACATCTCTCATTTTCCATTCTGAAGTGCTCGCATTTGCACTGCTAAAGAAAACTGGAGCGTATCATATGAGACGTTTGGGTTAGCCGTTCCAGTGAGTTCATCCCAAGATTAGCAGTGGGAATGAAAGTCCCCATTTAAGCATCTCCCATGCAGGGGAGATGATAAGCGCAGGATAGTCCCCTGTCTTAACTTCTCTAGTGGCTATAGAGACATAGTAGGTCCATGCTAGTCCTCCTTCTCCACTACTACCCCTTCAAAGGGGATACCAGGGAAGTAGCTGTAGCACAGCGTACTCTGGCTGTCTCCTTAGTTGTGTTATGACTGGATGTCATTCCTCAATGTGACAAGTAAAAGCATTTCCTTGTGTATGCCTTGTATTCTCTGAGCCTGGGACAGAAAACACTTCCTGGCTGCATCCCATCATGGATCTGCTGCATCCAGCAGATTTTCGATGCTGCAGAAAGTCTGGCACTCTGTGTAGATTAACGGATTTCACAATCTGCTCCTAAGAGCCAAAGACTACCATCGTGAAGGAAGCCATACTATTGAGGAGACCATTTGTCCAGGAGTTACTTATTTTAAGTTTCAGCCATTTTAATCCCTCTCTCTGTCCCACCTCTCCCCAATAAAAGAGAAGGAAACAAACAAGAACTCAAATGTTCTGCTCACAATCTTCCTTGGTTCAGTAGATCCTTTGGATGTGGCAGTGGGTTTTTGAGTCACAGACATCAGTGGAATATATTTAAAGCACAATTTTGGTACTCATAGGCATAAATAGAATACATTTTTTGAGCTGAAGTTCCATTGGATTTATCAGGGGGATTCTAGAGATTTCAGAAAACATCAAGGAACTTTCTGAATTTTCTGCTTTTCTGGCTGGTTGAGTACAATCTAAGGCAAAGTTGTCTCTAAGTAGTTAGAGATGTAGTCCTGACTGACTCTGTGTGTTAGTGGGGCGTGCATGTAGTATAGTCTGTATGAATATATAAGTATGTGTGCATATACCTATGTTTCTTTCAGATCTGGGAATAACTAATCTGGTGTGGATTTTGTTATTTTGATATCTGGATGCTGTCATAGGGTTTCTTTCTAGATTGGTGGAAGTGATTACCAAAGGAGAGATGCTCATTCTGTCATTGGGTGATTCAAAGGAACATTTTGCATAATAATTCCTGACAGAATACCTTCCAGTATAATGCTATAAAAACATAATATTTGGGAAGGCAAGGAAACTTCATTAACTCTTTTTTTTTTTTTTTTTTTTTTTAATGTATGCAACAGAAATTTCTATTAAGATGTCACAAATCCAGAAAGAGGATGCTTTTTCTAGAATAGATACACTTTCATTGAAAAATCACATATATATATAAAGCTACAAATTATAATTATTATAAATTTTATAACCATAAATAAATAATAATTATAAGATATATAATTTATTAAAATTATATACATACAATCATGTATATAATGTTATATCTATATACATATATTTTTAGATATATATACAAATATAAGGCATATTCCTAAGTTTTTCTTTAGTGGTGCTCTTCTTACTAAAAAGTTTTTTTGCATTTTGTTTTCTCTGTGTTATGGAGTCTGAAAACCTTTCTACGTAAGGATACCTCTGAAATATTAATTTTGCTTGATGTGTAATGACCTATGGCGAAAGGGAAAATTACTTGATTCTTTCCATTATTATATGACTATATGGAAGATTTTTAGTATACTCATGTGAGCTACATAATTGGTCTCATAACCTGAGTCAGAAGTGACATTTCCCAGATCAGGACTTTAAGCATGTGCCAACTTTATTAAAATTGTGAGGCTGTCATGAATTTGGCCCCATGAACACTAAAGTTTCACTGACAAGGAACTGCCTCATTTGATTACTCTGAGCACTGCTGGAGGCTGTTTCCTCTGAGCCATGAGGGCTCCGGCTCCTGCCTTTGAGCCACCACAGACCTGTCAGTTGCAGGCTGACAGCTGCGTCTCCTCAGCTTCTGGGACCGGGCTGCAGCTGGTCGTGTTGGAGGAAGCGAGGACTGCTGTGATGCTGCCAGAGCTGCACAGTGTCCTCTTGCCAGTAAGAAAGGTGTAGGTTCTTGAAGGACGTGGCCTGTGTTTGCTCACTTGGAATGAAGATTTAGTTTCTGCACTGGAAGGAACGCAGTGTCTTGCAGCCAGGGTGGGTATTTGGTTTCCTACCTGGTGCAGCATTTCTGTGTCCTTTGGCAGACAGCAAAGACAAAGGACAGAACATCACTGTGTCTCCCAGCTGATAGTCAAGACTTGATTCTCACTAGCTTTGAGGAAGGGCAAGAAAAGCGTTTAGTGTTTGAGTTCCCCTTGAAGTACTTAATTTGTAGGTAGACAGTTGGTGGTTCCTGCCGTGTATAAAATAATGCCCAAGACTGATAAAACACGTTATTAATTTCAGTTGAAAATGGCTTAGCCTCTCAGTAAGACTGAAAAGAAAATTAAGGGCTGTCTAATATAGGTTTTCTGCAAAACACTCATTTTGTTCCTCATCTTCTGTAAACAGATCTTTTGACATTAATTTATAATAAATTTTTATCATAAATTTTATTAATCTTCCCGTTTTCCTTTCATACTGCTTGTGGGTGTCTGGGGTGTCTAAAACATTGCTGTGTAATAAAATTAAAACTTTGTGAAAAAACTCACCCCCGCTAGCAATAATAATAAGAATGAATCCCTCATATCTGGTTGGGGAGTTGACTACACTTGTGAAAATTTAGACTTGTCTTTGTAGCAAATGATGGCTGTGAATTGCTTTGGCATATTATCTTCTGTGGTTTTACAATATCATTAGTTCAATATTTATTACGCTTCATTAGCTATATACAAGTTGCTAAATGATTTAATTTTCATAAATGGAAGTTATCTTTGCATAATTCTAATAATTAGGACATTTTACTTAGAACTTTGCTCTGTCTCAAAGTCAATGAGAAGAAATTGACTGTTAATGAGAAAACCTGCTACTATTAGAAAGCTATTTAACATAGTTGAGTATTTTTCTTGGGGCCCAAGCAGATGTTGAAGCAAGTAAAATAGTAAGATTTTTATTTGTAAATACTAATGCTGCTCATTTTGGGTAAACAAAACAAATTCATATGTTTCAAAACCACTTTGTGTCAGTAATCTTGTTTCCTTGAGTTAGGAGTTACCTTCTTCTGGTAACACTTCATGTTGCAGACATGCATATTATAATAAACAAAGCACAAGCTCTGATGTTTTAAATAGACTGTTATAAACATGCTTTGCTTTTAGGTGGATTACACCTGTACCTGTTGTATGTATCATGAATTACTGGGATTTCTCTGCAAGAAAAGATGTCGGTTTTGGATAAAATGATCTCAGGGTAAAATATTAATAACTTCAATTATTACTGAAAACAGGGTTATTCTTGGCTCTCTTACACATTGTTTTTATTAACTAAGTTCCACCACTCGACACATGATGAGTAACTTCTCATGTATCTTATTAATAAGTGCAGCAAATACCAATGAGAATACAGAAACTTTTCATCTACAGTCGCACCTAGGTCTGTTTTCCTGTAGAGCAGACCAAGAGCTGTTTGGAATCATGATGGTTAATGAAGGGACATGGTCACCTTCAGTCAGATGTCAGTAAGGAGTTCCTGTGTACCAAAGGATTAGAAAATGTCAGTTATAATTAAATATCTTTGTCTTAAAATTTTGCCTGCAAGATTTGGCTAGCACCTGATGGACAAAATAAAAACTGGTATAAAATAAAGAGAAAATGGCTAGCTGGTCTTAGTATTCAAGATGAATATATAACGCAAAAAAATATAGTAATCAGTAATGTGACTAAAGTGACTGTTATGGTGGTTTCAATAATTCAGAAGAGTAATACCATGGAGAGAAAGTTATCTTTTAAAAATGAGTGATTTTCAATTTACTATTTTTCTTTAAAGCTTCATTTATTTCTACTAGCCTCCAGCTGAGTTATAGACCAAGGAGGATAAGCCCTAAGGACTCCAGTTGTACCTAATATCCTTGCTGTGATACTGTTTTGTTTCTTGTAGCTGAGACTGTATTAATACTTGGGCTCAAATAACCTTTAAAACACTTCTACTCTGATATCAACAATGTGAAAGCCAATGCTTTCTCATATTTAGCATATGTAATTTTCTGCTTATTATTGAAATATACTGAGGTATTTTTTAAATGTGTGGTTTTGGAACTTTTCCCATCTTTTCCCATCTAATTACTATACGTTCTTTTTTCCTCATTTTTATTTTAAAACAAACCAAACCAAACAAAACTGCTTTCCCCAAAGGATGCGTAGTTTGATTGCCCGCTGTTTTATGGTCAGCGCTTGTCATTGATAGACTCATTCTCTGGACATAATGGAAGAAACAAAACATCCGAATTGGTACTTGCAGATATCTTAGACATATGGGAAGAAGACCAGAACAGAGGTCCAGGTGCAGAATAGTGATGCTTGCAAAGCATTTTGAAGAGGAGTGGACTTATAATGGGACCTGGAAAGTGATGGTGTCAGTGATATTTAAATATGAGTCTGTGAAGAAACCAAAGTATTGTTCTTCTGAATTTGTGGACTTAGTTGTTTGGTTTAGTAGTCATCCTGGCTTAATATTTCAATAACTATGCTGTAAAAATATCTCCCCTCACAAAACCCTCCTTCTGATGAATAAAATGTGTCATTAGCTCCCTTGAAGTGATTTAAAATAGAAATTATTTTAAGCAAACCAAAGAATGAGTTTATAAAAAAAATGAAGCTGTCATCAGCACATCTTGGCCCTCAGACCTTCTAAAATATCAAGACCACTTTGAAAAAAAGCCCTGAGGCCCAGCCTATTGATTTTAGCCTTATCCTTATCCTTCCCATAAGACTACTTACTACATGGAACTGAATTGTTTTTCTTTCTTTTTTTTTTTTTTTTTTTTTTTTTTTTTTTTTTTTTTTTTTTTTTTGATAACGTGAATTACTTGATGTGATTTTCCTAGAGAGACCACTTGAAGTTTGTGGTAAGCTACTGGTTTCTTGGAATTTACTCCTTTTTTTACCCTGTTGGAATCGTAGCTGACCCTATTATATCTTCCATTAGCTAGTTTTAGTGTATTTTCCCTTGTCTAGTCAATTGTAAGTGTGGAAGTAAAATTCTTTTTCCGTTCCCAGTATGTCGAACTTGCTGATGGGTCTTACTTTCTTCCTTTTCTGTCCTGTGAGCTCCTTCCACCAAGTTCATTCTACAAAAGCCTCTGATTCCTTACTGCTTTCCCTTCTTGTGAAAAGCCAATACAGGGCATTTAGAGATCTGATCTGTTTTTATTTACTGTTTTTTCATTGCCTGATATATTTTTCCTGAAAGTTTTGAAGTCACATGCAGCATGGTGTTTTTTAAAGAAAAATATATAACTTTTTAAAATCAGAAGCTGAAAGCTAAAATTCAAGGTCCTTACTTGTGCTTCTCCCTGGCTCCAGCATGGGTCCTTCTGCAGTCCTTCAGGGTAAACCTGTTCCGACATGGGCTCTCCATGGGCCACAGTTCCTTCAGGAAACATCCATCTGCTCTGGCATGGGGGTCCTCAACAGGCTGCAGTGTGGACATCTGCTCTACTGTGGTCCTCTCCCTGGGCTGCAGAGGGGTAACTGCTTCACCGAGGTCTTTTTCATGGGCTTCAGGGGAATCTCTGCCTGGAGCACCTCCTTCTTCTCGGACCTTGGTGTCTACAGGCCTGTTTCACACTCTTTTTTTCTCCTCCCTCTTCACTGCTGTCTGGTGTTTTTGCCCTTACTTAAAGACGCTTTCCAAGAGGCGCCGCCATCTTGGCTGAAGGGCTCAGCTGTGCCCTGGGGTGGGTCAGTTGGAACCGGCTGGAACCGGCCTCTCCTCACAGAGGCCACCCCATAGGCCCCACTACAAGCACCTGGGCAGGGACGCCCTCTTCAGTGGACCAGAATTGATTTTGTCCAATAGCTGCGGTAATTGATTTGTTGTCTTTCCTTCTCTTCTTTCCTTTGCTCCTGATGCATGTTTGTAGGCAGTTATCTGAGGGAGAGGTGGGACAGTGCATTGCATGTGACGGGTGTTAGTTCTGGTGCCACTGGAAGTGACAGTGGCACTGTGGTTCAACCACTACAGTGATGGGGAGCCTCATGTTAGGTATGAATATACACAGAATAGAGTCTTAATTTCATTCTAAAATTTGCCAGCAAATAATGCTGAAAGAAGTTATCCAGAAAGGTCATGGAGATACGTCCCTCTGAAGTGTAGTGCTGCCTTGGAAGCTGCTGAGTCTGTTTTGCTTGTCACACTGAAGTAACATGCTGCTGAAGACTGAGCATCCTGATTCATAAACAGTTTCCAACCCTGACATCTCTGAAGAGAAATAATGAAATAAAAATTTAAGTTGCTTTTTTATTGAAATGTAAACTAAGCGTTGACAGGAGAGGGGAAAAATACCAGAAATAACCCCCAAAGCAGTCTAACAAAAAAACCTTCTTAGTCCTTGAAGTATCAATTGACTTTTGATCCAGTCAGCTATTTCTGTTTTCTGTAAGAATTGATTTTTGTCTTACGTAGAGGGACATAAGCTTGACCCTTTAAGCAGATTCAGGTTGATAACATCCTAACACATTTCATTCAGTGGTAGTTTGAGCCTACTGAGTTACATACATAAAAAATGAGTTACATTTTTATGCAAATATATTAGAAGTTTTGGGGACTAGAATGAGAGTAAACATTCAAATTGAGTCTAATGATAGGGAGGTGATAAAAATTTATCTGGAATTAAGTTAGCAGACTGGACCTTTATTTATTTGGCTGTTTGGGGTCTGAGACTTTGTTTACATTCTTGGTATTTTTATTCAGAATTTGCTATCTAAGTCTCAGGTAGCTGAAAAGATACCAATTCTGATTTTCTTAACAGAGTGAGTAATATGTACTGTTATTTTGTAGACAGTAGATGGAATTCTGGAGCATTTGTATTAATTTTTTTGTGTGTGTGTCAGTTACTACTAGAAATCTCTTTTTCCACATCTCTCAAGCTCCTGAACATCAAGACAGGGACTAGGGGAATAAAATCCCTCCCATTGTAGAAGAAGATCAGTTTTAAGACCACTTTGAACAACTGGTTGGTTTTGAGACCAGCTTGAACACACATAAGTCCATAGGACCCAACGAGATGCATCCCAGGGTCCTGAGTGAACTGGCTGATGTAGTGCTCAAGTCGTTCTTAGTCACATTTCAAAAGTTGTAGCAGGCAGGCAAGTCCCCAGTAACTGGAAAAAGGGAAACATCACACCCATTTTTTAAGAGTAAAAAGGAGGACCCTGGGAACTACTGACCAGTCAGCCTCACCCTCTGTGTACGGTAAGATCTGGAGCAGATCCTCCTGGAAGACATGTTGAAACCTATGGAAGACACGGAGTTGATCAGAGACAGCCAACATGGTTTCACTAAGGGCCTTAATAATCATGCCTTAATAATCTAATGGTCTTCTACAATGTAGTGACTGCATCAGTGCACAAGGGAAGAGCTACAGATGTCATCTACCTGGACTTCTATAAGACCTTTGCTGTGGTCCCCCACAATGTTCTTGCTGCTCAAATGGAGAGATTAGGGTTTGATGGTTGGTTTTGTTTGGTGGATAAGGAACTGGCTGAATTGCCGTGTCCAAAGAGTTCTAGTGAATGACTTGGTGTCCAAGCGGAAACCAGGAATGAGTGGTGTCCCTTGAGGGTCTGTACTGACCGACACTCCTTAATATCTTAAACAGTGACATAGACAATGGGATGGAGTGCACCCACAGCAAGTTTGCAGATGACATCAAGCTGAGTGATGCAGTTGATTTGCTTGAGGAAAAGAATGCCATCCAGAGGGACCTTGACAGGCTTGAGGAATAGGCCCATGCGAACTTCATGCAGTTCAGAAGGCCAAGTTCAAGGTCCTGCACCTAGGTTGGGGCAATACCCAACATTCATAAAGACTGAGGGATGAATGAACTGGGGGAATGAATGAGAGAGCAGCTCAGCAGAGAAGGACTTTGGGATACTGATGGATGCAAAATCGGAAATAAGTCAGCAATGTGCTCTTGCAGCCAGGAAAGCCAGTCGTATCCTTGGCTGCATCAAAAGATGCGTGACCAGCACATCAAGGTAGGTGATTCTGCCCCTCTGCTCTGCTCTGGTGAGATGCCACCTGGAGTACTGCATCCAGCTCTGGAGCCCTCAGCACAGAAAAGACATGGACATGTCAGAGTGGTTCCAGAGGAGGGCCATGAAAATAGTCAGAGGGATGGAACACCTCTCCTTTGAACAAAAGCTGAGAGAGTTGATGTTTAGCCTGGAGAATAGTCTGAGGAGACCTTATTGTGGCTTTTCAGTACTCAAAAGAGGCTTATATGAAAGGTGGGAGAGTCTTTTTACCAGAGCTGCAGTGACAGGACAAGGGGCAATAGTTTTAAACTGATAGAGGGTAGGTTTAGATTGGACATAGGAAGAAATTCTTTGTGATGACGGTGGTGAGACACTGGAACAGGTTGACCAAAGAAGTTGTGGATGCTTCATCCTTGGAAGTGCTCAAGGCCAGGTAGGATGGGGCTTTGAAAAATCTGGTCTAGTGGAACATGTTCTTGCCTATGGCAGTGAGGTTGGAATAGGTGATCTTCATAGGTCTCTTCCAACCTAAGCCATCCTATGATTCCATGATTCTGTGATTTAACCACCACTGTTTTGTAATTATAGCTGAACTGAAGTTATGGTATTTTAGTACTTAAATGTTACGGAGGTAGATATGAAAGATATGGTAATAGAGTACCTTTGAGAGACCGTGTAAATTATATATCTACTCAGTAAACTCTCTCTATATATTATTTTTTAATAGTGGTATACCATTTGGCCCATTTTTTCCAGCATTTCAGTTGGTGGCGTAATACTGAAAAAAATATATATTTTTCTTCATTTATTTTTCTCTAGTCAGTTATCAATAATGTTGTAATAATGGTGAGGCAATAATGCATTAATTGAAATCACTGGAGTGTGTAAATGAGCCTGTCACTTTAAAAGAAAAATGTAGATGGATTACATTGAAAGACTACACTTAAAAGGTATTTTTTATGCCTGTGAAATAACACAAAAATAAATGCACTCGTATAGATGATACCGTTGGAAAAGAAAAGAGGGAAGCAATTAACTCCAGACCTCTAGCTACTTAAAGCAGTGATTCTATAGTCTCTCCCTCTTTCTTTATCCTTACTAACCTTCATCATGGAAGGAATTTTTTTAATGAGTAATGCTTTGAAATGATGGCTCAGAAAAAAAAGAATTCTCTCCATGCATCTCTATCGTGACAACCCATATTTAGAGGTACCTTGGTATCTGTGTGTGTCCTACAACATATAGACATTAGCTAAGAAATCAAATAAATCTATTTTTATTGTGATCTGTTTAGCAATGTACTGAAAATAATAGCTTGCTTCTCGAATGAAGTTTCAGTCAAGAACAGTGGCTCAGATTAGTTTCTGTAAACTGTAGGCTTCTATCAAACAAAACAGTTCTCTCTCCCTCTCCTCTCTAATGTCAGTGCTAGAAACTAAAACATTTTTACTTTAATAAATATATGCATGCATTAAAAAGAAATTGAGAAAGTTATTACTCGAATTTGGAATTAGAATTAAAGTTCAAACTGAATTTTAATTATAATATTTCTTTAACATTTTATTCCACTTGTTTGCTTTGTTTATATCTATGCCTAATGTAGTATTTAAATCATAATTAAAAGAACAAAAGAAAGGAAAATTACTTTATACTACTTAGGAATATAACCCAGTTGATCTTTGCATAAAATGTATTGATAAAGAAGTGTCTTTATTATTCATGTTTCAGTAAGACTCAGTGATTTCTGAAACTGAGTAACCATGGAAACACAACTGGGTAACATAAAGAAGAAAGTGCAGGGGTAAATTTACAGATAGTCTTTTAATCAGAAGTTATTATG
Source organism: Arenaria interpres (assembly GCA_013399435.1). Lineage (NCBI taxonomy): Eukaryota > Metazoa > Chordata > Aves > Charadriiformes > Scolopacidae > Arenaria > Arenaria interpres. The sequence goes on from VXAK01009136.1 coordinate 64,514, forward strand.
TGGATTCTGTTTTTACAGTGTAATTGAACTCAGTTTTTTAACGATTCTCTTACCAGTTCTAATGTGTGTAAGTATATTTATATATATATGCATATATATAATGCATATATATGAAGCGTAATTAGTTGAAATAAATGTTTCATGTAATTCTGTTACAGCCTTTTTTCTGATTATTTTTTTAATTCAGTAAATTCTAGCCGGCAAACTTAACAGCTTCTCCCCCTTATTTTTGTTTCATAGAACTTATTTCTTCTAAATGGGAGTTTGAGAACTCTTCCTGAGTTACAAATTAATTTTAAAAGGCAAATTTGTAAAGCATTATGTGATATAATACTCCAGTAGGCAGAGCATTAGGAGGATCACAGATGGATTATTGGACAAAAGTGTAATAAAAATGTTACAAATGTAAGGTAAAGTCAGTTACTTGTTACTGTATAAAGCATATGTTGTTTTTAATGTGATACATTGCAGAACTGTAGGGTTTTGCGTAGTACTTGGCACACATTACAGTGTCTGTCTTTTATATTGCTTGTGATTGTGGACTGAAAATATGTATTTGCTTTTTTAGAAAAGTATGCCCCAGGTATTTCTGGACTATGCTATTCATATAATGACCTGCTGGGTAGTGTTTTCTCTTCTGTATATCATTGTGAGCCTCTGTCTGCTATCTTTTTGTAACGTTTTTAATTCACATGAAGATATACCTCCTCCCATGGCAGAAAATATGTTGAATCTGTGGGGTTAATAGCAGCAATTTTAAAAATTATTCTTGCTTTTTCTCACTATCTAAAGCCTGTAAGATCAAATATGTTAAGCATTAAGGGCAAAGAGAAGATCTGGAACTTCTATGCTTTTGAAATTTGTAGCTTGTGACTTTCTTTGGGATAAGGGTGTTTGTCTTTCTGTTTAAATTCAGCATTTGTTGGAAAGGAGGTTTGCCCACTTTTTTTGCCCACATCTCCTGCGCTTGTCTCCTCCTGTCATATAGAGGAAATTAAACAGGAAGCTGACTCCCAAAATATATTCTCTTGGTTCTGATGCAACCTCTAAAATGCATCAAATGTCAAGCTATGCCCACTGTGAACAATTCATGAAGAAATTGCCTCAACATTTTGATCACAGTCAGGCTTTTATTATGAAAGTAGCTGGCATAGAAAGACACCTTTAGAAGTGTGAAAACAAGCAACACAATGAAGGAAAAATGATAAAATTGAGCACAGCACTGGCACAGTACAGCTGCTGTCCCTGGCAGTAACTGCTGCCTTCAACAATAGTCTATCACTGCCAGGAAAACCCCGCTCACTATGGGGATGTAATTTCTGTTGGTTAACTTTCATTTTAATATCAAAGAAGGGTTCAAGCCAGAAACCCATGTGTGAAAAACTCTGACAGTTTGTGTCTGACCATAAAAAGGTCTTATGAAGCCCCTTTATTTTTGATTTACCTGAAGGAACACTTAATCCCATCTGGCTCCATAAATAGTTTTCTGTGTATTCTGAATGAATGTTTGTGACTGAGCTTTCCAAAGGAAAGAATATATTCAAAACCTTAAGTAAGAAAAAAAAAGAAAAGAAAAAAAGAAAGAAAAAAAAGAGTTAAGTAGACATGCAAATGATTTGCACTGTAGAAGGTCAAATTGTTTCTTCTTTCCCTGAAGTTTGTTTGTTAGGGGAGTGGGAGACACCTCATTTTCAGTGCAACTGTCTGTGGTTCGGCAATACAAATGCACAGGTACCGTCTTAGTTTCCCATAATTTTACTAGTAAGGGTTTATATACTTACTCTTGCTACCATCTTCATCTCACTGAAGGATAAATTTAAATCCATCAGGTATCTGATATCCCTGCAGTACTCTGAAGTCCTGCAACCCAGAGTCAACACTCAGTAGCTCTTTGCCTATCACTTGTAAGCTGGCTCACGTGCTTTATAGCATACAGGAGACGCATATGTGCCAATAAAGTCTAGATCTATCCTTCCTCCTGGCTTAAAACAAGTAAACGTCCTCATTTGGACTTGGTAATCACTTTGGGCCAAATGACCCATTGCCTGCCATCTCTTAATGTGAAAAGCTTTATAATACTACCATAATTTAGAGTCATTTGATCCCTGGCAAGCCTGCATGATAGAGACTACAAAAAATACGAAGCAATGGAGTATCAATCAGTTGATATTTGTGGTATCAGACATTCAGTGTTACATGAGATCCAAAGTTAAAATTGATGCGTATCAAACCTTAAAAGGAACTAGAACTTTTCTTATTTTATTTTAGTCTTCTAATGAGCTTACAGAGGTGAAGACGAAAAAAGCACTAATACTATCCTGAAGTAAAGGATAAAGAAAAATCATTTTGTCTCATGAAGGCATCAGGGCACTTCCTACTGCAGTCGTTAGACCAGGGAATAAATTGCTGCATTGTTACAGCTCTAGAAATAAGACATCTTTAAGACACCTTAGCTATATGGACCTTGAACTTAGACCTGGATATATTAAAGATAACACTAATTTAGTTAGCTTCATGCTTTTTCTTAGCCTGATCTAGGAATTTTTATTTCCTGTGGGTTTTTTTCTTCAGCCAGACTAATTTACCCAAATGTGTTCCTCCTTCCAAGCAGCTGTCAACACAAAAACACCCAAGAATTTAATCTCTATTAATTTCTGCAGCTTTGTAAACATTAATATTTTTTAAGTTTTAATTACTTTCTTTTTTTGAAACCTCTGTTACTTACATTTTAAGATTTGTTTTTCTTTTGTATACTACCATCTTACAACTACTGTGACTCATAGTTTGGGAAAATATGTGCTGTTGTGGTTTTTCCACTGTCCCTCTTTTTTAAATATATCTCCCAGAAACATAATGGAAAGATGCCATCATATAGTGTTTCTTGTCTTAACCACTAGTTCACATTACCTGCTTAAGTCAATGAAATGAAAACCGTTCTAGCTTCCTGTCCTGTGAGTTTGTTCAAAATACAACACTGTTGCAGTCAAAAGGAAACATACCAGGTGTAGAGATACAACAACTTAGTCTGATCAGTATCTTCATGAGCATGTTTGTATCCAATCAAGATGCAAGAAATAGTTATTAGCCCAGTTATAAAAATGCAAACACTTCTTATCTCATTAATAACACCCCTAAAATCGTTATAGAAATAGTTTAAAAAGAACCTCACCATAATGTCTTTTCACTGTGCTGTGCTCACCCTTCCAGGCTCCTTTTGGTTCCTCAGGTTGATGGTTTCTCCCAGCCTGCAGTGGAAACAGTTGCACAATGACCATCCTGAGGTCTTTGCTGGGCAGGGTGTGATGTTCCTGGTGGCAGTCCTCTCCTCAGTTCTGGAACTTGCTTGCATTCATTTCTATGCATTTCCTTGCCCCGGGCTGCTGCCTTCTGGCTGCTCCCAGCACAGCTTGTGAGCCTTTACTAGGAATGGCAGAACTCGTTGTTACTGGGCTTCAATTTATATCTTCAAAGTGACAGTCAGCAACACTGACTTTGGTGAGGATGGAACTACATCTTCAAGCAAAACATATACCCCACTAGTTCAAAGAGCCACGTTTATATTTCCAAGACTTTTTGGATTTTTTGTTCCAATTTGTGCCATGGTCTGTCTCACCATTCCCTACAAATGCGAGCTCTTTATCATGGAATTAACTGAGTAGTTTGAATCTATGGCAGCAGCTTATTTCCTGCTGAACCTGGATGTAAGAGCTGCCCATAAGCACTATTTGCAGCTTAAGAAACATGAAATCGAAAATGGGAACTGCAAGGAATACTGAAATCCTTCTGAAAGCTGCATGACAAGTGAGAGCAGCGATGTGTGGGTGGCTGACAGGACATGGATTTAGGTACATGAAAGGGAGGAACTGGGGTCAGTGATACAGGTATAGGATGAAAGAGGGTGGAGAGCAATTCAGCGCTACTGAAGCAATGAAGGGAATGAGTATTTGGGGATGGGTGAGGTGCAGGCTGTTGTTACTGAATCAGGATTTGATATGTGTGTGTGCGTGTAGGGAATCTGCAATAGAACTAACTAGCAGAAGTTCTCATGCTGTTTCCAGATGTGTGAAAATGGAAAGAGCGCTGGGTAAAAGCTGTAGCTTCAGATGCAGCAGCACAGCTTGCCTGCCTCTTGATGCCCCATGAGCTTCCTTCTCTATGTAAGATCCACAGTTGATTTTTTTCATTGCTTAATCATATGATAGCTCTGTTTAATAGCCCTAATACAAGATGGCAAAGATTCAGGACAGTAATAGGAAATGAATAGCATTTCTCTGAACTTAAGGGTGAACAGTGGGTCACTGGAGTCTCCTGTGGAGCAGCCAGAGGTATGTGCATATTAAAGTTCATTAAAATTTGATTTTTCAACCTTAAGTTATTGTACATACATAGTTGTAGAGCAGATGAGCAGACCTAAAAAGTCAGGAGATAGACTAACCCACCTCTTAGAACAATTTTATCTTCTGTAAAGAAAATTGTGATGAGTTGGGTGTCAGTCTTTTGGGGGAGTAGGGGGCAAGATGTGACTTTTTGGGGGTTCTTGAAAGAGCAGTGTTATTTTCCTTAAGTATAGTATTCTGAAATGCTTCTCCAGGTTCAGGAAAAATGATTCTCATTAACTCTTAAGCCTCTTGGTGTAACTTTCATTATTGTTGTATCTCAAGAAACAAATAGAACAGGATATGCTACTAAAAAATATGTGACTGTAGCATTGTACAAAGAAAGAACTGATATGTATAAAATGTATACTTAATGGACTAACTGATGGCTTGAAGCTGCTTTTCAAGCCAAAGCACATGTCGTCTTTGAATCATGCTGTTTTTCCCAGTTTTCCAATGCTTATATAGCCCCTATATCTTGTTTGCAAAGAGGTAGCTTTGTTTTGAAGTTCTATTTCAAAATAGGAATAATATTGAAATCTCAGAATTTCTCAAAACTGGGAAATCTCTCCCTAACTTATGTTTAGTTCTTTACTAGTACTTCCCTCAGTCTGAGTTTCCAAGGGGAAATTAATATTGAGAAACATTCATCTGAAAGTATTCTGTCATGCTCTCTCTGCAGACAGAAATGGTATTTTAACAGTTAGACTCAACAAACATATTTTGTTTTTCCTTTCTTTTTCGGATCAAGAAATCTAGGAAAACTTGCCAGAATCCCAGACTGGCTTTGAGAGAGAGGTGTAGCGTATCTCAACACATCCTTACCCTCAGAAGCAACAACTTCAAATCATGAAAGTGGCAGCTTTCATTTGCTGCACTGCACTGCAGTACCAGCTCCTTTCCCAGAACAGCTGATTACTGCACCCTGCTCAGTGTGTGGTGGCAGTGGAAAAATCCGTGTTTTTGTGTAGGTGTAAACATGTGTCAGCCTATTTCGCCGGTTTCCAGTTCTAAAGGCAATAGATGAGGCTTTACTGCTAATTTATTAGCAAGTGCTGATTTATAGAGAAGTATTAAGAATCAATGATCCATCAAATGTAGGACCTGAGTTTCCTTGAAAACTGTTTGGTGGTTTACTTATTGCTTCTTTATACTGATAGGTTTTTCTGTATTGATATATTTCTGTGTATTAACTGCTTTATAGCTCCCCATGGTGGAACACGTTTTTGCTCCTTAATTTGTGAAATGCTTGAGCTGTTAATTCTAGAACTGTTTCATTCAGTGGTTACAGGATGCATCATTGATAGTAATTTTGAAATGCTTAACATAGAAACCTTTGAACCCTTCTCTTCTTCAATTTAGCAAGTAAACAAATTTGCTATTGGAGGAAGGGTTTGAAGGTGAGTGCCAAAGATCAGTGTCGATGAACTGTTCTTAAGCAATTAATTCTACCGTTGATTGAGTTAACTTATGTTTTGCTGTGAATATAAGCTGGGGTATTTGGAATCTATTTCACTTAGGCATAGTAAAACTGGCAGAATGTATATGCATCTATTTTCAATACTGCCAAGCTTCGGTTATGCATCTATAAATGAATTTTCTCGGCACATCTTCTATGCCAAAAGAGGTGGATTGTATTACTCTGTTTGCAGATCTAGTGGCACAGTTGAGGGCACATGATGAAAAAATAATTTTCTGCTGTAGGTGGTGGTGTTAGTGCCAATCTTAAGAAAATGCTTGGAAAAGTGGAGAGGAAGGATGATATTATAGATGATGAAGAGGGTTGAGATTTGAAATAGTTTCGTCCTGCCACATTCATTGTGTGAGACTGTGAATAAATCACACTGTCTCTGTCAATCCATTTGTAAAATGGTACAAACTATAGTTACCTTGTAGAGATATAGTAAAGATAAACGAATCCTATTTGGATAGTGTTTTGGGAGGTCTGAACCAAAGATACTATCATTTACTGTAAGTGTTGAATAGGATGTAGAGTGGAGGAATATTTGTTGCAGTGTAGTGCACTTGCTGGGAAGACAACATTTTGGGGGTATTTATATGCATTCGTTTGGTATCAGATCTACTCATTTGTTCTCCGTCATTGCACTGTGCAGTTCAAAAATCTTTTATCATACCCTTTTATTCAGACAAATTTGTTTCTCCAGTTGTTCCACATCCACTTTTCCTGCTGACCTTCCTGGATCAACATTCTTTCTTAGAGATGATGTGGTTGACAGTTGTCCCTCATGAATTATCTCCTTCTGTTTCTTTCTCCTCTTCTATCCCTTCACTGCCTGGAGCTGTATAGTTATAAAAGAAACTCAAGGCTGTACAAAATTACCATGTTCTTTTTTTATATATATTATTTTATTTTTAAAATTTGTTTTCCTGAATAAGAAAAGCTTATTTGGCTCAATGGATATTTCTTCCCA
>VXAK01009136.1:71349-91774 GCA_013399435.1 Arenaria interpres
TGGATATTTCTTCCCAGAAATTTTGTTCTGACTGATTCAAATCTATGTTAATTATTTATTTGAAAATCTGAAGGTAATACAAAGTTCTTTAAAAGTCTACTTCAGAGGTTGTTTTGACATCTGATTTGGTGATATATTTGTAGAATTTCCTGTGGACAGTATATACTCCTTCACGTTCAAGGAACTATGCAGTGAAGAAAACATTTTGTGGTTTAGTTTCTTGTTTGTTTTGGGGTTTTTTTGTCTTTACTTTGTATACTGATTTTTTTTCTGAAGTATTTAATAACAGTTCTCTTTCTGGTACTATATAAACACTTTTGATAAGAGTTTGAATATGTATATTACAACATAAGTACCATATTTAAAAGCTGTATATTTCATGAACTTAACCATGATCACAAAATTCATTAGAGGACTGTATATTCCATTTGATCCAGTAGTATAATTAGATGCAACTAGGCAATGGTGAAAAGATCCTTTGTTTGAAATAGAAAGCACTTATACAGTTTTGTGGGTAGCGTGGAGATGGGAGGAGTGCTAAGCACAACAGTGTCAGATTCAAAATGAGATTGATAAATTGGAGGAATGCTTTCAAATCATTAAGATGAAGTTTGATAAAGACATGCTAATTATTAGAACTTAGAAACAAGAAATAAAATGTTTATGTACAAATGGAAAATTAGTTTGTAGGCAGCAGTACAGTAGTATGTAAATATATCTTGGAGTTAGAAAAGACCACAAATTGAAATTAATTAATTATGTGATTCTTTTGCATAAAAAAGGGAAAATAGCCCTGGGATGTGCAGACAGGAATGTCATCTGCAACACATGGGAGTTGCTACTGAGCTTGCTTCAGTGGGTGGGATGTCACAGAAGTATTTTGCCTGGTCTTGGGCATTAGGCTTAAAGAAAGAAATAGATGAATTGGCCGGCATCCAGAGGAGACAAACAATAACCAGCACTACATATTATAAGGACAAAACAAGGTTTTTTAGTACTGAATAGAAAAGTTTAGAAGAATATATGTCAATAATGCAAAAAAATTGCCTTCTAATGTATGAAAGGTTATTAGGAGCAATGATAGTTCTGTTTTCTAAATCATAACAAATAGAATAAAAAAAAATCAGCATACTTTATAACACTGAGGATTTGGGACAAGAAAACTCTTTTATTTATGCCACAGATAAATGCTTGAAGAAACTGTAGGGCATCTTTTTCTCTTGAGGTTTAAAATATGTGAGGCAAATCCATATCAACAATAGTCTTAGGGAATGATGTCCTCCCCCAGAGTAAGGGGGATGGATTAGATGAGGCCTTTATTTTTCACAGTTCTGTTTTTTTATTATTTTTATCTCTTCTTGCCTAATTAAACCAGTATGTGTTTGTTAGGTGCAATAGTGTAAACCTTGAAAATATTTTAATGATTTTGTAAGGCAAGGTCTTTATGAAGGTGTACTAAGAGGTTTTACATATATATATGTAAAATACATTGATATACATGTACATACGTACATTATAATGTGTAAATATATATTTATAAATCTTTATATATTGTTGGATAAGTATGTGTGTATGTGCATGTAAATTTATAAGCAAGTGATGTTGGAAAAATAAACCAGATCCTGGGTATAAAACCATTTCTTCAAAACTGAGATAAAACACTACATGTTGAAAACAGTTGCTCTGTTTATTTTAATTATGTTCATTTAATATACAGTTTGAGAAAAAATGGTAGGGTTTTTTTACCTGTGGGACAGTAGAAGCTGCTAGCAAGGCTGGAGGTATTCAAGTTGTTAGCTCTGTGGGATGAAAAGAGACAGATAATTATTACCTGTGGAACATGGAGGAGTTATCTGGGGAGAGGGTGTGAGAGAAATAATAATGTGTTGCTGTTAGGTCCATGATTTTTAGTATCTGGCGAAGCTATAAGTTTTAGTTCCCAAGCTTATCTTTTGGAGGTATTTGGTAAGTCTCTGCTGAGAAAAGTTGAGTGATCAGAAATGTAATAAATGTTTTGTGGAAACTGTTCTTCCATTAGCTGCATGTCCTGTCTTTTACTGTTTTCACATATGAGTTAATTCTGATATTGGAAAGTCTGTTCACGTCGACCTACGTAGTTTTATAACAGCATTTGGTGCCCTATGTGTGTGTATGTGCATGCATAGGATCCATGCATTTGATGGCTCTGTTCTGTCAGATGTTTATCCTGGTTGTTGAAGAGGCACATTTCACATTTTTCATTCTGGCGAAGACTTGTTTGCTGCAGTGTATATTAATGGCAATTTTGATGATGAGTCTGCTAAGGTGGAAAATTGTTTTAAAGTTAGGCGCATATGAGGAGGCTTGAGTTCCTGATTAGCTCTGTAGTTTCAGTGAGACTTGTGCACTGAGGACATTCTTTCAATTTATGAAAATTTGACATAAGATTCATATGTATGAAGTCTTTGAATCAAGTTTAGTTGTTACTGAAAGTACCAATACATAGTGATTATCCCAGGAGTTTAGTAACAGGTGTGGTTTAAGCCTTCTCATCTCCTGAAAGAGCATAATATTTTTTGACAATAATAAACATTGACTTTTGCATACATTTCAATACAGCAAAAATAAAAGCAATCTCAGGCTAAAGGTATAGAAAAAAATTAAAATTTCTAATTAATGATTTCAAGACATAGCTATAATCTTTTGCAGAAGGTCTTTTATTAATGAGTTGGGAACTTTCAGTCTGAGGAACACAGAAGTTGTGATTGTTTGACCTTGTCGTCATGCTGAATGGAAAAGATGTTCTGGGAATGACCCATTTGGGCCTTGTTGGACTGCTTGATGGAAAACCGCTCTGAGACAAAAGAAGGCCTTCACATCTAAGCCCAGTAATAGTATCCATCACTGCATATAAAAAGTGAACTCTGCTTTATCTGGGCAGGATTGGCCTTTCTGAAAGGGGGTCTCCCTTGGAGTGAGAAAACAGACCCTAGTGATAGAGATTTTCTAGAGAGATTCAGACTGAATCATTTATATTGCCATAACTCAAAGTAAAGCCTATATAACATAGGCATATTGAAGATTAATAAGCTTAGGTAAGGGTGTAGGCCTTTTGTTATTTTAAACTAATTTTCTATAATGCTTTGTTCGATTTGCTGGAAAAAAAGGCTTCTCGATTCACTTGCTGACTGGTTTTAAAAAGGCTATTTGTCTATGTCATGGCCACCTGAAGGAGAGAAGGGTTTGCACTTAAGCCTTCATGGTAATACGGGCTTTGATAGACAAGCTAAAGTAAATGTGGCTGCAGCCTTGTAAAATGTTATAGCTCTGAGGTATTAACAGGCTCCTTTTGGAAGTTACTGCTCATTGCAGCAGAACCAGCAGTGCAGAATGTACACCAATCACACCAGTTCAGTATTTCGACTATGCCAGCAATTTCCCCAGTATTTTAGCTTAAAACATCAAAATGAAAGCAGGTTTGCATTAAGGCATGTTGTGATCTGGAAGGGTGGGCACGTCCCAACATGTTTTGTCCTGCTGAGTCTGCTGTGACCGATGTACCTGCTGGCCGAGCAGGCTGGGTGCAGTCCTGTACTAGCACAGCAAAATTTCCAAGAGTGAAAACTGTAAAATCTGGTTTAAGAGCAAGTGAGGCAGTTACCTGTCTGCACTGCTAATGCAATTTAAATGTCAAGGCTGAGCACATTTTAAAGACAAGCTTAAGTATGACATCCACACTGCTGCTGCGCTCACATTAGGGAGAGTTTTGGGAATTGTAACCAGTAGTTCTTACCCACAAACATCTTGTTGGAATTAAGTGACCTCTCTGGGCATGGACAAAGAATTATAGGGAAAAAGATTAGGACTAACATTGTTTATCCAACCTTCTGCAGAAGTTTGCCTACACCTCAGAATGGGCCACTGGGACTGGGTATTTTACTGTCGTTGGCCCAGGTACTGTTAGGTGAATACAGATGACACTGGCAATGCAGCTGAGCAGCAGCCAGATTTACCTCTGCAATGGAAATAAACCCTCAGGATTACAGATTTGAAAAAATTTGCAAATGGAGAAACAGGAACAGGGAAACATACAGCCTTGAAATGCTGACACAGAACGAAAATAGGAATGCATTGCTTAACAATTAACAGCTTTGGTGGTAAATTAATCTACAGCTATGTGATCATCACTCTTCTGTAAGTTTCCAGTTTTTAGGCATGGTGTTTATATATATAGCATTATGCACAAGCATTAAAAATTTTTACGAATTTCATACATAGACAGTTGTGGTGAGTTTGTGCTTTTGCCTTTCATAGGTACGCACGATGCAAATCTGTATCTAATCCGCATGCTGTGCAGATGGCAACTACATTTCTAATAGCAAGATTTTTAAAATAAGTGAAGGAAGACTGGCTGGCTTAACCTGCACTGTGCCATGACTCATAGGAATCTTCCCATTTGCCTCAGTGAGTGTCTGTAGGGAGAGGATGCTGGCTGCATCTTTTAAAACACGGAGCCAAGTACTGGAAGAGAAGATCTTTTCTAGAGCTGCTCATGCCTGTGAGTCTCTAGAGACAGCTGTTTAAAAAACAAAACAAAATAAAAAATACTGGCATCATAAAATGTTAGAAGTCAGAAAGGAGATTGCCTAGTCTTCAGTTTGGTAATAAGTGCCATCAATTTTGAATGTTCACAGGATTATGTTCTGTGTCTCTACAATTAAAAAGAAAATAAGAAAAATGCATCATAGAACATTAGCATAATTGTTGTAATGCAAAAGCTTTGCATGCAGTCTAGTATTATTTTCCTAGCCATCCGACTTGTGTTAATTAGCAAAGGAGCAATTTCTACAGGATTTATTAGATAATCGCTGCATTTCAAAATCTATATTTGCAGAAATAAGGCTGGAGGTTCTCCAGCTCATGAAACAGAAACTCCTTGAAATTTCTGTTATTTCAGGGCATGAGTGAAAGTAGTCATTAATGAAAGATAACTAATTGATTTGAGAGATACAGAAAGAGACAACTGGAAAGATGATGTTCTTGATACAGACAAGATATTTAGGCCTCTCAAATCTTATGTTCAAACTATTTAAAGTAGCTGGTATGAATACTGGGAAAAGTATAGCCACAGCAGCAGGGAGCTTTGCTTTCACTAGCCACAAAAATATTTACCTGAACCTAAAAGCTTTGAAGCCTGAACTGAACTCCCCTTTGCCTTCGCTGTCACACTGTGGTTTTGAGTAATGTAATATCAGCGCCGCCTGATTCTGTCTACAGGACCTGTAATGTCTCAGGGACTATTTAAGCTGGATGCTGGAGTGTCCAAAAGAAATTTAGGCACAGACAGCACTCATCTGAAAAAATCGTCCCCAATGGGTCATTTTCTAAACTGCAAATTGGGGTTGTGTGTTAGGCCTGTTCCAAAGATGTCTATTCACGTGGTAACATTGTCACATGTTATATTTATTTGGCTACACTCCCTCTATATGGACAGATGAAGATCACTGTATATGGGTAATTTGATAAATTTATTTTTGCTGCCATTTTGCTGATGTCTGAAATATTTTTATTTACATTACAAAACCAAACATTATGACCCAGTTGGGCCAGAGAGACTGTAAATATAGGGAGAAGATATTAGCATGCTTTGTTAGCTTGGACACACCACCACAGTGTAATTAAATCACTTTCTGGTTGGAGATGATTCCTGTCCAGCCATCGTGCAACGCAGTCAGAACGAGTTCAGTAGCTGTCTGCATCTGTGCAGATATTCAAATTGCCAAAAAAGAGAAAGGGAGGTGGAGAAGGAGGAGGATGGAAATAACAACTAAGGTTACACACTGGTGAAGCTATTGTGGTGGTTTAGTCCTTTCTCAGTGATGCCACATTGTCTTCTACTGCCTTTTAACTCTCCTGACCTTTACACAAAACTGAGTCCTTTCAACACTTTCATTATTTTAGTAGCTGTTCTCTGAATTGCTTCCAATTTCTCTCCATCTTTTATTTTAATGGAGTTCAGGTACCCAAACTGACTGCCGTAGTTTAAATTAAATTACACTGGTTATTATACCACAGACAGGCTATCACATTGGAGGCGTATGATGGGATCCCCTTAGGAGTGGTTAGGTCTTTGATTGCTGTATTCTGTTATAGCTATATTGGACTCACTGTTTACTAGCACCTCTAGCTTTTTATTGAAGTACTGCGGGTTCTTTGTAAGACAAAATCACTGGTAAACCAGCCTTCCAGCTGTATTCAATTTTACTTTTCTAGCTTTAATTTCCTTATGTTGCCCAGGTTTGTTTACTGCTCAATACAATGTTCTTCAATTATTCTTACGGTATCATCCAAATATAATACTGGTTTTTTTATTCTTCTGTTTTTACTCATTCAGATAGATAGTGTATTTCTCCTGGAATAAGTCCTTGAAAGCTTGTATTTAAAGAAAAATGGTTACTATTTTTAAGTCTGCGAAGTGTAGATTATGTTGCTACCTACATGGACGTGTTTATTGCATAGATAATACAATGGTAATCTAATAAACCCTAATAAATCTAATCTAATAAATGTAATTAAGTATGTTCTCTTCTGAACACTAAGGTTTTTCTTAGTGTTCAACTTAATCTCTTTCTATGACCATGTGACCCGCTTTCTCCATGAGGGGAAGGCTGTGGACGTTGTCTACCTGGACTTTGGTAAGGCCTTTGACACCGTCCCCCATGGCGTTCTCCTGGAGAAACTGGCGAATCATGGCATAGACAAGTGTACCCTTCACTGGATAAAAACCTGTCTGGATGGCCGTGTCCAGCAAGTTGTGACTAACGGGGCGAAATCCGGCTGGCGACCAGTCACCAGTGTTGTCCCTCAGGGTTCAGTTTTGGGGCCAGTCTTGTTTAATATCTTTATTGATGATCTAGATAAGGGGATTGAGTGCACCCTCAGTAAGTTCGCAGATGACACCAAACTAGGTGGGAGCGTCGATCTGCTTGAGGGTCAGAAGGCTCTACAAAGGGATCTGGACGGACTGGATCAATGGACCAAGGCCAATGGGATGAGGTTTAATAAGGCCAAGTGCCNAGTTTTGGGCCCCTCACTACAGGAAGGACATTGAAGTGCTGGAGCGTGTCCAGAGGAGAGCCACCAAGCTGGTGAGGGGTCTAGAGAACAAGCCATACAAGGAGACGCTGAGGGAACTGGGCATGTCTAGTCCGGAGAAGAGGAGGCTGAGGGGAGACCTCATTGCTCTCTACAACTACCTGAAAGGAGGTGGTAGAGAGGTGGGGGTTGGCCTCTTCTCCCAAGGGAATAATGACAGGACCAGAGGAAATGGTCTGAAGTTGCAGCAGGGGAGGTTTAGATTAGATATTAGGAAGAATTACTTTACTGAGAGGGTGGTCAGGCACTGGAACAGCCTGCCCAGGGAGGTGGTGGAGTCACCATCCCTGGAGGTATTTAAGAAACATGCAGACATGGCTCTTCAGGGCATGCTCTAGTGCCCAAGATTATTGGTTTGTGGGTGGGTGTGATGTGGTGGGGTGTTGTGTGGTTGGTTTTTTTTGTGGTTGGACTCGATGATCTCAGAGGTCCCTTTCAACCATGGTGATTCTGTGATTCTGTTATTTTCCATCCATAGTAGAGAATGTATGTATATTAATAGGTATTTCTATAAAATTTTACTTCAGCTCAAACTCCGAGATTAAATGTTATTCCTGAGAGTTTGTAATACCATCGTCCCCAGCCTTCGACCCAAATCTCTTTGTCCTGTGCAAACACACACAAAAAAGGAAGAATTCCTGCCCCAATGATCTTACAGTCTAAGGTAAAAAAACAGAGAGAAGAAGAGTTGAAGGAGACAAGATAGTGTTCCTCTGTGCAACATGTTGTGGTTAGGGCATGTGGGCAGCCTATAGACTCTTGTTGGGTGCTTTGTTGAAAGAAGGGAAAGTATCTCCTGCTGGAGTAACTGATACCCTTGGGGTAAAAAAAAAAAAAGGAATTTCAGTTGCATGGCAGGTCTGAAACAATTTGTTAGCAAAAGGGAGAGAGTTAAAACTGGCAAGAAAGTTTTAACCCTGTTTCCAAAAGCATAATGGAGTTTTGGAAGGAGGGTTCCTGCCAGTTGGTGTGGCAGATACAAAGGGGTATGTTTGAATCTTTGGTCTTGTCTAAAACATAACACAGACATGGTTTCTATTTTAATTTGAAAATTTGGGTTTCAGTTTGAGAGTTCCTGATATTTACAAACTAGTATGTTAACAGTTACAGTAAGTATTCTGCAATGTTTAGGAGGGCTTTTATGGGATATTTAAGAGATACTTTGTTCCAAAAAAGATGACATGTGGCCTTCGCTGTGGCTCCTGAAGCCAGTAGAGTTGTGTTCCTGCCTGTATAGATTGAAGATGGGTTACCTAGATACAAGGGAACATGATGCACAAAAAATTATATTGTTATATAATTGTTATTATTGTTATATTGTTATATCATTTTCTAGACCTTTATTTCTGGTTTCTATTATCTATTTTAGCTGTGGGTCTTGGATTGGGTGGGGGGATGTTTTTCTGGGGGATTTTTTTCCTTTTTTTAAAGTAATCTATTCTATTGAGTGTTGCTGGAATACCGGATGTAGTTTCATGGCCATGTTAAGTATTTAATTTCGGTGTTTTACCACCTCAGATTACGGTAGAAAGAGAAAATACAAATCTTTTTGCCAAGCTGAATGGCTGCCAGAGCTGCTTTGTAGGCTGCCTAGGAGTCTTAGTGCTTTGGAAAAGTAGTATCAGTGTCCATGTTGTTGGCCAAGGGATAGTTGCCTAAATGAAGAGATGGCCAGATGTGCAGCTATGTGATTCAGGAAAAGAATCAGCTGTGACTTAGTTCACTATGTATATGGTGAGCTGGCAAAGAGGCTTGCTGGGGCTCTGGCTGCCCTTCTTCCTTAGTAGTCCAGAAACCTTAGGAGCTCTTCTCCACATCAATACTCTTGGCAGCCTTGTGCAGAGAGAGGAAACCTTGGACAGACAGGCCAGCTGCCAGCAATACTGGTGGAAACAGTCCTGGTACTGACTTTAAGCTTTGAGATATGAATTGATTTTTAAAGAAAATTTTGCTTATATTGGACCATCATTCTTTGCTGGAAAAAGGCTCCTGCAAAAGAATAATGGACATTTCCAGTTAGAATAAGGAATCACAGTAATTTTCTGGTCTCGTGGAGATAAGAGGAGAATATGGAGGAGAACTTCAAATGGTCCAGTGATGCATTTGGAGAAGAAAATTAATAAGGCTTTGATATTTATGTTTATTTTTTTGTGCAACCATTTCTCATTATTTCATGTTCACACTAAATTATTTTTTTCCTTGTGCTTCTGCTTGTATGCCTGGAAAAGCCACATTTTTATGCTAAGAATGAAGGAAGGGATCCGTATTTTACCCTATTTTCATTTTAGCAGTCAGTAGAGCACCTCTGTGAGTATGAATAATACAGCAAGATAGACTACAAATTCCTCATTTTATTTTTCTTTTTTTCTTTTTTTTTTTTTTTAATGGATATAGAGTTGAAGGAATTGATTGTTGTTTCAGTTTCCTATGCTCTTGAGTGTGCCTTGAGTAGCAGAAAACGCCTGATCTAATGGACTGAGACTTCCAAATGTGACTGTACTTAGAGAAACAGGTTTCACATCAAACAACGTTCTTGGATCTGTGTGGGTTCCTGGTGTTTTGTAGAAATTCCAAAACTGTAATACATTGAAGTATTATGATTTTATTTAATATTTAATAATTTTGGAAAGGTTTTGGGCTTTTATGATGATCTTCTGAAAGTTAAAAAAACTCAGGAATAAATACTAACTTTTATCTGGCATGGTAATTCAAGTAAGTAGACTTCAATTTATCATCAGGACTATTATTTTCTGATATTTTTATATAATGCATATAAAGACTAGAAATGACAGGAAAACCTATGAATAACCAGCAACAAGTGATTTGGAAAGAAATGCACTGAACTTCTATCTTTGGAGTTGAAATTTATATGAGTTGTTAATGGAGAGCATTAAGCAAATAGTCTTTTGACACGAATAGTAAAATATACTTAGTCAGTAAGACTCAAATATATCTTCTAATCAGCTAATTAAATGAAATGTTATTCAACCGCTCAAGAGATACCATTTTTGGATCACAAAAAAAAAAAATTTTCTTAGGAGTGTTCCACTCAACTCAATGAAATCCATTCACATGTTTTAAATCTGGCTAAGAATGTTCACATATTATAACTCACTGCATAATTCTATGTGTTCCATAAATAGAATGAATATTTTAAAGTGGTACGTATGTGAATTTGGAAGAAACACTGAGCTGTCACTAATGGAAAATTTATGCTGGCAACTGTGATAAAGTATCACATGTAAAAGGATTTGGGGGGAGGTTGTTTTGTTGCTTTGTGACTTTGAGATTTTGTGACGATGAGAACCACTGAAGCATATTGCACTGATTAAATGTGGTACTTGGGAGCCTCAAATGTCACAAAACATATGGAATACCAGGAACATTCCTCACTGTTTGAAGGGACTGTCTAAAGCCTTGATAGCCTGGTCTAACGATAGTGCCAGTAAAATAGTCAGTGAATGAAATGAAGATCTGGTAGCATGAAAAAAGTGAAATAATGGCAGAACCAAGAGTGTTAGGCTGTTACAGAATTACAGCTGCTTCTTCTTCCTGCTTACCCTCCTCCTTGTCTTTTGAAGGAAGAGCTAAGATTGTGGTCAGGAAAAGCCATGCAGATGCTATTAGCCTTACCCTAACAATACACAAACATTGAATCTGCATATATAGTTGGGATTTTAAAAAACTAACTTGGAAAGCAAGAGGAGATGGCCACAGATTTTATTTCAGTGAGGGTAGACTTGAATATGTGAATAGTACTATTGCTAAATCAGATGTGTGTTTTTTCTCTGTAAGTGATAACAGTGATTGGTCTAATTTTGGTGAAGGGAAAGACTGTTGTGACAATTTATTTTTTAAAATGTCTGTAGGATAGCGTTAAGGGAAGAGGGAGGAGGTAACTTCCTGGAAGCAGTCCACAAATATAAACAGATTGTTCACTCACTTGCAAGACCACATTTTAAATATATTTTTGATAAAATGGAAATTGGGTGGGTATTAGCTGTCAAATGTTTGAAATCCCTGCAGGAGACAAAGAGTCAGTTTCCAAAAAGTATCCTGATTCCACTTCCTTCCACTATTCTCTGTTGAAACTTTCCATGATGTAAAGACAAAACTCATTTACCATTCTGTGGGGCAGACCTAGACTTTTTGTTTTATGTAAAAAATAGCTCTTACTGAAAAGAGAACAAAGTATGAGAAACTCTCACTGTTACAAGACAATATATGAAGAATTTTAAAAATAACGTAACTAACGAATTGCAATGCTTTATCATACCGTGTTTGTCAGAGGCAGCTGACAAAGAGGCAGGGCTCCATCATGTGTATCAGTTACTTGGGAAGACAAGTGCCATAACCGAATGTTTCCCTCTTCCTCCTTCTTCCCCCAAATTTTATTGCTGAGCACAATGTCATATGGTCTGGAATATGCCTTTGGTCAGTTGGGGCCAGCTGTCCCAGCTGTGTCCCCTCCCGACTCCTTGAGCATCCCCAGCCTGCTCGCCGGTGGGGCAGTGTGAGAAGCAGAAAAGGCATTGATGCTGTGTGAGCACTGCCCAGCAATAACTGAATTATCCCTATGTTATCAGCACTGTTCATCACATATCTAACACATAGCTCCGCATCAGCTACTAGGAAGAAATTTAACTCTATGCCAGGCAAAACCAGTAGGCTTTTATTTGATATGTCATACTTACAGATTCAAAATTCTGTGCGAGAATATTAGAAGTCTTCAACAGAAATATGTGTCTTTAATAATTCTATTATTGCTACTTTGTTTGTGATATTCAGTTGCAGATAAATTTTGTTTTAATTCCATCAAGCAATGCTATGTTGTCTTTTCCTGGTGTAGTTTCCATTGAAAACAAACTCTCCAGACTAAATAGTCTTAGCTTTAGTCTGCAGCAAATAAGCAAGTATACATTTTGATCACTGAAATTCCAGAGATGCCAGGAAACATAGTTCTTGCATGTTGGTTCCGTAAGAACATAAATAAGTAATTCAATCGGAAATTAAGCACCTGTATAAGTTAAAGCTATATTTTGATCAAGAGTAAGATGAAATTGTCCATTTATTTCCCTATATAGGCACAGCACATTTTTTTTTAAAATTCACTTATTAATTGTTTTTAAATTAAATTACAGTTCAGAGATGGTTCATAAAAATAGATAAGTACAATCGTAACTAAAAGAATTTCTAAATGCAGTGTATTAATTGACTGCACCCTAACATGCAATTTTGTGCATGGATAGTGGAAGCCTTTTTAATTTTCCCATAAGGGAAAACAATTTTCTACCTTCTTATTCAAGAAATATCTCTTTAAATTTTTCTGCATCTGGAACTAGCTAATTTTTCTTTGAGTTGCTCAGGAATAGAAGTCAGAAAATAGAGTTTTACATAACCATTAAACAATTAAGAGAAAAAAAAATCCAATTACACATCTGTATTAGATATGTATGACATTATTTGAGGATCTAGGCATAGTTCTTGAATATTTGCAGATTCAAAATACTATTCTGATTTCTGTAACATAAATTATTGCCATTTAGGCTTTGAAGAAATCAAAGCACCAAGTGATATACTAGTTATTTTGAGCCTTATCATCAAATCTAGTTTACACACTGAACCTGTTGCAAAATCAGCTGGCACATGAAATTTAAACATGGTAAGTATTCTGTGCTGTCTTCAGTTAAATTCTAAAGTGAACTAAATTACCCGAACAAAGAAATTTTAGGACTAATGGAATATGAGTGTCTGTAGGAGAAGCTATTACAGGTTGTTTTCCCTGGGTAGATAAGCCCTGAGTCACTGGAGGAGCTGGGTTGAATCTGGGTCATCTGACTCCAGCTTGTGTAGCCAGTTCTCTCCACTGAAAGCCTTTTCTTGTGGAATTACGTGGTGATGTTTTCTACATTTGCACTGTGATGTTAAAGACTTTTATGGGATATCTGTTGTTATGATTTTATAGTATCCTACTGAGACATCTACTGAGTGAATAAGTTGCAGTTTCATAAAAATAAATTACTGTCCTGCTGTTGTGTTGTCCTTCTAGTAATATATGTTCTATATTTTCACTGTTTGACATAGGCAAAGAACACTTTCTTTTTTCTAGTATCTTTATTGTCATTTGGAGTAAAATTGAAGTCAGTTGCGCATTTCCTTTATGCAAGCTGGGTGACAGTCCTATTCTGCGTCAGTTCAGGATGGAACAGACGATGTAGATTTTAGGAGAAAAAATATACTTGTGAAATCTGTAGCTGGTTCATGTAGAAGATCTTTCTACAGATTTTGGACATGGCAGTTGCCAGGTAAATTAAAAAAAAAAACCACAAACAAAGTAAAGTAAAATTTCTAGTTGACTATTGGTGAATACTAATTTCAAGGTCCAGGAAATCTTTTTTGTAGCTAAATCCAGAAACCCACATTAGGATTTCTTGGCTACTTGTATATTCCTGGGGAAAAATAGGTGCCTTGGAATGAGGTGTAAAGGAAACTAGGTAACCACCTGCCTAGCCTGCCTGGGACTGCCTGTGAGTAGCCCGTAGGAAAAAATAAGCACATCTGGTTTGTCTGAAACCCCTCTTCTCCCTGGAGATCAAGCTCGTCGTTCAGATTGTCACAGGATGTTCAGGATGACACCTTTCCTCCACTGCCATCTGCAGCCTAACAGGTGCCTCAGCACTGCTTCTGAAATCCTGATGAATTCACTGTTGCTCTTAAAGAAAGGGAAGCAGAGGAGATATATGTATATGTTAACACGAGAGGGGAGTGATACCTACATTTTCTATATCTTAGAGACTATGGCTTTTACTGGTCTCAGCTTCTTTTTCACCTTGAGGAGGTTCAGGTGCAGCCCTTGGGACAGAGATTGGCACCTAGCTGTCTTGTACGATGTGGTGGGAAGTCCTGGCACCTGTGCAGCTATGTGAAGTCAGTTGTTCCTTTGCACAGCCAAGAACTGCCAATTTGTGGAGCAAAGGGGTGAGAAGAATCATGAGTCAGTGTCTGCTGATTAAGGTTTTTACCTGGGCTGTGGGAGATCTGGCTTCAATTCGTGTTCCAGCAGCGACAGCTTAGGTATAGTCTCTGGAGGAATTAATGTAAGGATAGAAACATTCTGACTGAAGCAGCAGTAGAAATGAGGGAGAGAAAGCTCTAGGTGTCCACAGATGATGAGGTAATGGTAGTCATGATTAGAGATAAAACCCTGGGTGCCCAGAGATCATTACATTGAAAAGACACTTACTGAGGCTTATAAAGCCTTTTGACATGTACATTTGGGTGCCAAATTCCTGACTAAAATGTACCTAGTTCAAATGTATCCTTGTATCGTCTCTTTTTTCTTTTTTTCTTTTTTCTTTTTTTCTATTTTCTTTTATAAATCATATAAATATATATCAAAATTTTGCTTAATGACTAGTTAATTTTGGCAAATTAATGTAAAACCTTTCCTTGGTCACTCAGGATTGTTGGATTTAGTCATGCTTCGGCAAGTTCTGGGCTTTTGTTACTAATTCTTGTCTGTATTCCAAGTTTTTATCGGAAGCACCAGATATTGCAAATAAACAAAAACAAATTCACCTATTGTTCCTCAAGCTCTCTGCTGAGTCACTGAAAGAGATTTCTGTGAAGTTGTCACTTCTTCTGTATGATACACCATTATACCAAAGACAAAGGCTTTGTTCTTTTGAGTCTATTGCAAGCAATCTGATAAACCACATGGAGACTGACATAAATTTTAACAGAAAAAGGAATAGTTTTAAAAACACAATTAGAAATAAAAAAATTTGTTATGAAGAATAAGTTCATATAGTTGCATAACTCAGCTATGAAACAGCAGTAGTATCCGGGACTTCATAAGGTGGTTTTTACATCTAGAAATGTAACATTTATTTGGAAAGTAGGGAACTTTCCTTCTTTATCTGACTTACAAGTTTATTACGTATTGGCTTTTTTATAGTTGTTTGAGATTATAAGCAGTACTACATTTTGGATAACTACTTATGGGGCTGACTTAAAAAAAAAAGGTAATCTATTCTAGCTGAAAAGTGAGATTCAATTAAGAACTTTCATTACTGAGTCATGAGAGATACCTAGCAGTTTTTTAAAAACATTGCATGTCTTTTCTGGACCTAGCTCTTATCATTTGGGACAGGATTTATTAAGAAAAATTGTATGCAAAAATATTTGTTTAGTGAATATACTCTAAAGAAACTAATGGCTTGAGTTGAGTACTATAAAACCAAAACCGGTCTTAGAATCATAGAATTGTGTATGTTGGAAGGAATCTCTATATGCCATCTAGCCCAGTCACTTGTATAATGCTGGTGCAGTTAGAACAGGTTGGTCAGGGCCATGTCCAGGATTTGAATGTCTCCAAGCATGGAGATCCCACAGCATCTCTGGGTCCCTGTCCACTGTTTGACCACTTGCAAGATAATTGTTTCCCCCTTGTATCTAATTGGAACTTCCCAAGTCCATTGGCTCTCATGCCATTGCTGTTCATTTTCAGGATGGGTCCAGCTCTGTTTTCTATATCTTTCAACTTGGTAGCTGTAGACAACCAAAAGATCTCCCAAGCCTTCTCTTTGCCAGGCTGAACAGATGCATCTTTCACAGCCTTCCCTGGAAGTTCCTGTGCTCCAGCTCCCTGACCAGCTTGGTGATCGCCAGTGTACTCATTCCAGTATATCCATGTCTTTGTTGTACTGGGGAGCCCAAAACTGGGCTTGGAACTCCAGATGTAGTCTCACAAGTGGTTAATGAAATGGAAGGATCATTTTCTTCTACCTGCTGGCTACACTCTTACTAATAAAGCTCAGGAGGCTGTTGGCCTCCTTTGCTCCAAGGGCATACTGCTGAATCATGTTAATTTTGTTGTCCACCAGGACCCCACATCTTTTTCTACAGAGTTGCTTTCTAGGGAATCAGCCCCTCATCTGTGAAATTTCATGGAGTTATTTCTGCCCAGGTAAAGAACATTTGCCTAGGCCTTGTCTATATCTGTCAAGGGTCATAGAATCGTAGAATAGTTTGGGTTGGAAGGGACCTTTAAAGGTCATTTGGTCCAAATCACCCTGCAATGATCAGGATATCTTCAACTAGATCAGGTTGATCAGAGCCCCATCCAACCTGACCTTGAATGTTTCCTGTTTCAGTGTCTCACCACCCTTATTGTAAAAAATTTCTTCCTTAGATCTAGTCTGAATCTACCCTCTTTTAGTTCAAAACCATTATTCCTTGTCCTTTCACAACAGGGCCTATAAAGAGTCTGTCCCCATCTTTCTCATAAGACCCTTTTAAGTACTGAAAGGCCGCAATAAGGTCTCATCAGAACCTCCTCTTCTCCAGTCTGAACAACCCCAACTCCCTCAGCTTGTCCTTGTAGGGGAGGTGTCCCAGCCCTCTGATCATTTTTGTAGACCTCCTCTGGACCTGTTCCAAAAGGTCCATGTCTTTGCTGTGCTGAGGGCTCCAGAAGTGGACTCCAGGTGGGGTCTCACCAGACCAGAGTAGAGGGGCAGAATCCCCTCCCTTGACCTGCTGGCCACACTTCTTTTGATACAGCCCAGGATATGGTAGTCCTTATGGGTTGCCAGAGCACATTGCTGGCTTATGTCTAGCTTTTCATCCACCAGTACCCCCAAGTCCTTTTTGACATGGCTGCTGTCAATCCATCCATCCCCCAGCCTGTATTGATACCAGGGGTTGCCCTGACCCAGGTGCGGGACCTTGCACTTGGCCGTGTTGAATCTCATGAGGTTTACATGGTCCCACATCTCAAGCTTGTAGAACAGCACATAATATTTAAAAGTGATGTTGCTGACATAAACCTATTGTTTGTATCTTAAAACCCAGCAGCCTTCCTTGGTTTTTGTGTGGTAAATGATAGCACAAAGACTGCTCTGGACATTGTTTGCAAAGAAAATGAGGTTAATTGCCTGTTTGTGCTTCTATGTTTATTGCACTCATTAAAGCTTGCAGGATGCCCACAATATTCTATAGTTAGCAAATTACCAGTGCCTTATCAGAATCTTATATTGAGGACAGGTTCACAGCAATAGTTTTCTGCTTTCAGCCGTGGTAGTTTTCCAGAGAAAGTAACGTTCTTGACCTCAGAAAAAAACCCCGGAATTCAAATCTCTTGCAAAATTTACAAGCATTTGGTCGACAGAATTGGGGTAGTCCTCAAATACCTATGTTTCCTAACTGTTTGTTATGTTTGAAAAGAAAAGAAGAAACATTTTATTATCCTAGACTTACAAAGAGGATAGACATTTTTCACTACACGAATGTGCTTTTGATCAACTGTGATCAAAAAAAAAAATATTTTGGCTGTTTATTGACTTACATGACGGAGGTTTGCTTTCGTCTATTGCTCAGTAAACTGAAGCAATTAAAAAACACATTGCATTTGATTTTGAATAAGCTGCTTTTTTAAGTAAGCTCAGAAGCTAAAATTGCCTTTTCAAGACAGGCTTTGACATACTGTGTTCTAGGTGCCCGCTGATAGTAACACAACTGGTTATCGTTTAGCAATGCAGAAGATGCCTGACACGTATTTTTGTAATATGCACATTAAATAGTAAAAAAAAAAAATAATCATACTTTATTAGAAATTCTCAGTTCAAATCAGGGGGTAAATTCTAAAATCTTGTAATTACCATAGTAAATAATGCTTCTTTGTTGGGAACTGTATGAATTGAGGTATATTTCGGTAGTGGTTGGTAAAGTGATGCTATGGAGTTTCGTTGCTCAGTAGAGTCTTCTTTAAGTGGTAATCTAGAGACACAGCCAAGTATGAAAGTTGATTCACAAGAGATTTTTATATGACTCAAATTTCAGTTTTAAAATATGCTTTAAAATATGTTTAAATAATTTAAATAAACGTTTTTACACATTTTACAAGGAATTTACACTTCCTATCCTACTATGAAAAAGGCCTTCAGTTGCCAACTGATTTTCTGCTGGTAAATCCTGCAGGATGGCATAACTAAGGTTATGCTTTACTTAAATTTTAAATAGGTCTGCCCCTGTACACTAGGAAACAGTACTACAATTCCAGATGTATAGGCCCAGCAAAGCTTGCTGGGAATAAGGAGGTAATTGTTGCCACCTGGTGTTATGTGGAAGACCAGGAGAACTTGAAGAAAGATGGGCTCTCCTCAAATGTTTGGTGTGCATCACATGGTTGGAAAGCAAATTATTTCTCTGCATGTGTTTGGATTTTCATCAGTTTAGCTATTTGTTGACAAATTATGCATGGTTTTGGTCTTTTTATTAGTAATGGACCAAAAATGCTGCATCACTGCTGTTCACTGCACGAATGAACAACCTTGGTTTTGATTACTCAGTATCATCACTGAATGATGTCCTAGCCCTGCTGAGCCTTGGTTTGCAGCGGGTTCCTGAGGCTCTGTGGTTCTGCTGCAGGCTTTGGGCACATAGCTTGTGTGTGCAATATATGAAGGCAGCTTAGAAAAACCAAAAGATTTTGTGTCACTAGGTGATTTTTGTTATCTGTTTGGTTTTATGTAGTACCTTATAAAGGAGGTGCCCTTATTGTTTTCACAAGCTTGTAACCTTTTAAAATTTTTATCTCTATTATTGAAAGTATTCATTGATTATTTTTTTCTTCTGTTCACAAGGTTTTCTGAGTGAACCTTTAGCTTATTCTTGAATTGTTTAAAACTATTTTGCCTTCCTTTGCTAATGAAAGAAGGTGTGGGTTTGTGTGTGCGTGTGTGCCTGCAAGTGTGTGCCTGCAAGTTTGTGTGCTAGAAAGAGGAGCAAAATTGTCTGCTGTCTATTACAAACTGAAATTGGATACTGCTTTGCTGGATTTAAAAAATGTTTCAAGCTGTTAAGAGTCACTCCTGGGGATTCTTGGAAAACGCTTACAATACTTTAAGCTGTAGCTTCCCACTAAAATCAGTGTTTCCTTCATGAGTTACCTACCTTGATTTGAAAATTATGTACTAGGGGCAGAGCACAGGTAATTTTTAGTCTCCTCTTACTCGAGGTCAACTCAATTACTCACATGCCACATAACTTTCAGTTTTTCTCTGTGTGTTAGTGTGCTGGTCCCTAGTAGAGCTTCACATGGAGATATTTCAGTGTGAAGACGGCTTTATTTTGCAGAGAGGGCCTAACCACTATCAGTATTTCTTTCTCGGTATTGTGTTTATACCAGAAAAGCTTCATGTGAACCGTTTTTAGTTTCTATATGAGAGGACTAGCTCATTTTTTACTAATCCTTCTTGCAGAACAACAGAGGAATGAAGCATACAAAATATTGAATCATTTAAACATTAGCATGTGTTTGAGACTTTTGTTTCATTCTACAGCACTGGCTACATTCTGAACTTGCAATGAGAAAACAAAAATAACTATTCCCCATGCAATGATAAGGGAAAGTGGCATCTGCTGCTTGCTTGGGTAGGCAATATTTGGAGAATACAGTACAAACCAAAGTACCAGCAAAAGGGAGAAATCTCCTCTCTGCAGTTTCATTTACCATGGCAAGACTTGGAATTGGAAGGTGAATCAAACCCATTTTAATGCTGCTGTCATTAGATGAAGGGAATTTATCCCATTTCTTCTTTTAGAAGTAAGAGGGGGGAGAAAATTAACATAGAGGTAATACAAAGGTTAAAAAAAAAATCAATTTCCCATTAAGACCCTTGCAAGCACTTAGAGGCATTCAGGAGATACGTTGAAAGCAAGAACGATATTGTTTGGATACCAACTTTTTTTTTTTTCAATGAATACAATAAAAAAATATACAATCAGAAAATTCTATCAGTCATACATTTGTAACCTTTTCTGTAGTTTTAAAAAATAAATTTTCCTGTTGATGCTTTCTTTGTATTTCAAATGTTTAAACTTTAACTCTTTCACAATCTGAGTCACACTCAATTGGAGAATGGATTTTCAAGTCTGTGACTACATCTTTCTATCACTCTGTTCTTCAAATCAGGAAAGGTGCTGAATGTACAAGACCTAGCTTCTCTAAATTCTCCAGTGACCTGAATTCTTATGTATTTTTGTATTTTACCTACTCAGATCGATCTTAACTGACTGGAGGTCTACTTATCACTGGAAGTGAGAATACAATTGTCATGCATATATCCAGGCTGCAAAGACTCTAAGCAAGTACTTATTGCATCTCATCACCTAGGGTCAGGTGAGGATGGGATGGAAAGAATTTCACTGTTGTTTTACATGCTATTTTGATAGAATTAATAGTTTCTTGGGTTTTTTTGTTTTGGTTGGTTTTTTGGTTTTTTTTGGT